>CAIGRP010065273.1:0-28872 GCA_903798385.1 Fraxinus cuspidata | reverse complement strand
TATTAAAGGCAAAGAATACTGAAGAAAAAATGACGTTGTTTTGGTTGCAACACGTGTAAAAATAATCTGCCTCTTTTATATAGTTAGGATAAAAGTATTAAATGTATATCATGAATAAAACTCAAAGGTACTCTCAAAACTGTATTGCAGCTTAATTTTTTTTGTTTTAACATTTAAAACACCAACCTTCATTGTTTGAAGTAGTTTTCTCATTTTCTAAACAGACTGTCCAGCCTGTCAAGTTTAGTGCCGTTAAATCGTGTGCCTCACGCCGGGTACCTCCGTGGCCACGTAGACACCCTGTCTCCGTGCCTCACGGAGGCATGCACACTGTCTCCGTTTTCACGGAGGCATCGTGCCTCCGTGAGGCACGGAGATAGACAAGTTAGATATTAAAGGCAGAGAATACTGAAGAAAAAACGACGTTGTTTTGGTTGCAACACGTGTAAAAATAATCTGCCTCTTTTATATAGTTAGGATAAAAGTATTAAATGTATATCATGAATAAAACTCAAAGGTACTCTCAAAACTGTGTTGCAGCTTAATTTTTTTTGTTTTAACATTTAAAACACCAACCTTCATTGTTTGAAGTAGTTTTCTCATTTTCTAAACAGACTGTCCAGCTTGTCAAGTTTAGTGCCGTTAAATCGAAATTCAATGATATAGTGTCAATTTAATTTCAGCGACCCAATTACACTTGGTGTAAAGGTTTGGTGACCAATGTACAATTAAACCTGACATTTCAGTGTAGTTTAGAAATTGCTCATCGCCTCCTTTCAAGTTTGATCAAATTACAATCGGACCCCTCATGTGAATTACAAAGGACTTGTCTCAGCACAATCCTGCCCAAACTTCAAATAAAAGAGTTTTAAGGAATAAAAGAAAAGAAAAGCAAATTACATGTCACTCGTATATTCCGCTCAATTTGACACCATTGGAATCCAAATTCAATCCTAGAAATCCATTGCGGAACTGCTGAGAAGTATTCAGAAATTGGTTTCTATTGGCAATGGAGTTGGCGTCAGGATTTGACGACGCTTCATCTTCGGGATTGGGTATTGATACAGTTTCGAATATGGGGGCGTCCACGACAACACCCATAAACTCCTCCAATATTGGTTTCCAGGTTTTAATTCTGTCTCTATTTTTCTGTCTATATTGTTTATTTTGATAATTAGTAATTGTTGCGCGTACATTTTAGGGCAATTTTTGACTCAGGGTTTTGTGTTTATTTTAATTTTGATTTGTCCAGTTGTTGAAGAAACACGGATGGAAAGAAGGAACTGGACTTGGTATCTCCGAACAGGTTCTTCTTAAACCGCCATACTATTTCTTGATTATTGCTTATTTTCTTCTTCTAATTTAATTTGAATTGGATTTTTTACCTTATCTACCTAATCAAGGTTGCCTAGGTTAGTGACTATTTTACATGTCATCGGAACCACAAGAGTTACATAGAGAATTATGATGCATTGCGTTGGATTTCCATCAACCATTGAATCTTAAATCCTTTTAAATATTGCTGGATTTCCTTCAACAGTTGAATCTCTTTAAAATTGTTGGTCGCTCCTTTAAACTTGACGAGACTCAATTAGATAACAACAAAATAAAATATAGTTAAGAAGCCACGTGCCTCTCTTTAAGAAGATTTTAGGAGCATAGAATAGCGTACTTAGAAAATGTTGTAAGTACAACATTTGCCTATGAGAATGTTATTGGCCAAGAAGGGTGTTTTAAATCGAAATGTATTGAGCATAGAATAGTGTACTTAGAAAATGTTTTAGAGATGGGAGTAATTTATAGATGTGTTACACTCGTTAGAATTATGCAGAAATAATACTCCACCCTTCCATGATCTAAATTATAATTGTCCGTGACCTTCACTAACATAAATGATGATGATCTATGGTCTCTACAATAATTTAGTTGATCCTGCTATAGAAAAATAATGTTCCATTATCTCACATGGCTCCTTGCCTTCTCTTGGATTAACTTCTTCCAAATAAAGAGGAATAAATGTTACTCATCTGAGATAAAATTGGCTTATCACGCAACGGGAACATCCATAGCCAGTTCTTGTTCCTTATTTGAGATTGTGAATATATCCTTGGCATATGATGAATTAAATGTCCATGCTTGATGCTTTATCAATTTTACAATAAAGAGGAAGACACGTCATGCAACACAATTAGATTTTGAATGAAAAATATGGCTTATTTACTTTTCACTTAAAACTGTTCATCTAGAGCTAATTCTTGTTCCTGATGGAGAATATGAAACATACTTTTTGTCACAGTGATGTTTGTCCATAATTCATCTGAACTCCAAACATAGATAATTTGCCAAGTTTCTAGTTAGTCCTTGATTCCATGCAGGGTAGGTTGGAGCCTGTACAGGCTTATATTAACAATGACAAGAGAGGATTGGGATCACATAAACCAAAGAAGGCAAAAGAGAAGTTGAGAAACCCTGAGAATCCTGATGGGAAGGGCGAAAAGGTCAGTTTTATGTTGCTGAGTGAAAGTTAATTTAGCATTTTCTGTTCATCTTTGTATCTGAAATTATTTGTTGCTGCATATATTTTGGAAGAAAATTATGTGTGATATACGGTATTAACTCTAATAGACACCTGGTGTCATGGCTGTGAAGAATATTTTGTCAGTGGAGTGACTTGTCAGAAATGTAAATCTGAAGTTAAAGCAATATACATATCCTTAACCTGACTTTCTTGATTTGCTTTTTCTATTATGGAGTGGAATAGAGAGTCCAAGAGCATGTTTGGGTGACTTATAAATATGGTCAAGCTATCTTATAAGCCAAAAGCCCATCCAAACATGCTGCTTGAATGGTGAGTCAGCTGATTTTAAGCCCAAGTTTAAATAAGCCAAAAGCCCAATCCTGTGTGACTTTTCTAAAATATAAGTGGGGTTGACCAAGTAATTACCCATTTACCCACTACTTTTTCAACAATTATAATTGAACCAATATAAAATCATTATCTGTCACAGAAATTACATTTCTTTTGCACCTCAACATTAGTGTCGTAATTCTTAATTAATATATGAAAACGTGCCCGTAAATCACGAAAAATTTATTAGGTTTTCTATAGATGATTACCAATTTTAAATTTCACTTCATGAATAATTGTGGTACAATTATATCTTTTTCAAGGAAGAATCTCTATAAAAACGTTGGCTTTGCTAAAGTAAAATACTATGAGTAAATAATTATGGTACACATATTATACTTAAATCTCAAGTAAAACACTACGGGGTTATTTTCGTCATTTGGCACAGCCAAAAGTTCACAAGTAAATCCAAATATAAGTGCTTATTGCACTTATGAGCACTTGACATCCAGACATATGGTCTTTTTATAAGTCCTTAGGTCACTCTTAAGGTAGCTCCATTTTTTTCAAGCGCATTGAAACATGCTCCAAACCATATCTTTTCAATGTAATGAACTAGCATGAACTGATGGGAAGCTCTGTTTTGATTTGAGGAGAAACAAAGGGAACTGTTGTCTGTGTGCTTTGTCTTCACCTTTAGGCATCGCGTCAATTTTCAATTTGGGAATAATTAGCTGAAGTCAATAATGTGCATATGTTTAACTTGGGGTCTGTTTCTCTCACAGCTGTGTTTAAAATGCACAGAAGGTTTGACCCTATGTTTGCTTGTTGAAGGCACGTCTCTTCTTACATGCTGAGCTTATTGTCTTTTTAAAGCTGGCCTTGTTTAATATCTGGATTCTGGCACTGGACGGAGGAGGCAACTGAATCTTATTCTATTTTCTTCTTTGATATCATAATGGTTCAATTGTATTGTGAAGTAAGTGTGTTAATAATTGCACAAGATTGATGTTTTGCATTGCAGAGCGAGCCTCCCTGCTACAATCATTAATTTGCTGTATATTGTAGTAGAGAGTGATGGCTAACATTACAAAGAAGAAATACCACAATAAGAAAAAAAAAAAATATATGTTTATTTTGATTTCCCTGAAGTTATTATTAGTGTTCTGTGTGACCTCTTTGAGTGTTCATGGATAATAGATATTCTTTATTGTCAACCCTTTGTCTGTCAGTATGCAATATGTTCACAAATCGCCATTATTTGTTTCAGTTGCCGAAGAAGAAAGCAAAGGGCACATCTAAAAAGATGAAGAAAATGGAAGAGTTTGAGAAGCGGCTGCAAGAGAAGGAATTTGACAGGACCTTTTTCAGGGAGTTCTGGCCTGATAATGTTTGAATTATCGCAATGTATCTATACAGAGTGCAAAAGTAACATAAATTAGCTACGTCTGAAAGGGGGATGAACGTGTATAACTTAATTGTTGGAATTGTAGCAGTACATGCATCATAAGGACATTCTTTATCGCCATATTTGTTCATTTTGATGGTTGAATTGTGGGTCAATAAAACGCAGAACTGGAGTGGCATTTGCCCCTTGTCGTGTGTGTTTTGTGTACCTTCGCGAGATTGACTTGACTAGGCTTCAAAATTTGCAGCTTTTCAAGATTTTTGTTACAATGGCTATGTTCCGTAAAATTTGGATCAAATGGGCATTTTTATTTAATTCCGAACGAAATTGCTCCAGAAAATTTCTAATATACAAGTTAAACTCATTGATTTGAATTATAATTTCTCTCTCATTAGATATGTTTAGGTCAATGAGAGACATTATGTTATGGATTTCAATTTTAACTTGATAACATAATAAATACACAAAATACAAATTCCTTAAATTTAAAACATGAATAACTAGGTATCTTCAATTTTTCTTTCCTTTTTTATTTTTATTTTTATTTTTTATCAACTCCAGTTTGATCATATTTGCGGCTCACTAAATTCATCAAGCTCCAACAAATTGGATATATTCCAAGAAAGACCCTAAATGGTACAAAATCATAAGATCGACGAGGTCTCGTCAATATTTAAAGGTTAGGGATGCATTTGAACAAAATTTAAAATGTCAGTGACCTACACTGTAGTTTTTTCGTTTTACTATTAAGTACATGTTCTCCCCAAAACTACAATAAACCCTCGGTGGCTGTGCATAAACCCTAAAGGCCTGAATCACTTTGGCAGTATTTGGGATTAATCTACTGATACTGATACTGATAACGAGCAGATGAAGATGTCAGCACAGTTGGTGTCGGAAAAGCCGGTGTCTCTGTCGAGAGCTGCAAAACTACTCAGCAGATTTGCCTCCGTTGACAACGGCTCTTCCGGCGCCGTCCCCTTGTATCTGCAGCGCACCGCTGATGCCTTCAATCACTTGGTGCAGTTCCACAGCAAGCATAAGACTAACGACCTTCAAAATTACCCTGATATGAAAAGGAATCAGAAATTGCAAAGAGATTGGGAGAATGGAAACCCTCAAGATAATGCAGAGCCGAGGCTGGATGAAGGAAACAGGAAATATTCCAAGATTGGTCAGAGAAGCGATGAAAAGACGTCGGAGATCATCAATTTGGAGAATGGAGTGCCGGAGCAACAGAAAAAGGAGAAGAAGAAGAAGAGGAAGAGGAAGAGTGGGGAAACTGATGGTGGAGACAAGATTGAAAGAAAGAAGAAGAGTAAAAAGAGGAGAACTGAAGTTGCCAACCGTTGATAGCAGTTGGTGGTGGATGGCTTCTGTTCTGGCTATATTTGTTGTAATTTTTGAAGGTAATTATGGGTCAATGAATTGTTAATTAATGCAATTCAATTTTCTTGGTAACTAGCTCAGTGTATTGCAAAAAATCATCTTCTTCTTAGAGGAATTTAGTTGGTTCTATAATTATACATTTTTTCTCTTGATTGGTTTTCACAATGACTTGAGCTTGCACCAATTGCCATATTTTGTAAGTAATGGTTCAATTACGTAGAACTCTAACATGAGAAAGCAGAGGTGATTAAGAACCAGATAGCAAATAAGATTTGAAGGAGGAGATCACAATACAAGGATTGGTAGAATTTATTAGTTGGGAAAAAATAAAGGACACCCACTTCCCTGTCACGCCTTTTCACCACAAGCATGCACACGTTGTTTGCCAAAACCATTCCGGAGGAGCTGTTGATTGAGCAATTTCTAGTCCTCATCCATCTGTCCTGTATCGATTTTACTACACCACAATATTGGAAAAAAAAAAAAAGCTATATGATTTTCCTTGGGTATGATTGTTATCATTTTGAGTTTGCTTTTATTGCAATGACGTCCTTAATACTTTTTTTAATGCCACTCTATTCTCTCTTGTTGAATTCCCGCTGGATGGGAACCTCGATTATTTACATGTACCATTAATATCAATAGACTAGAGACAACCGGTTTCACCATGTAGAATTATTGTGGGAAATTAGTGCATATTAGCATTCTATTTTGATGTCTACATCACTACTTGGGAAACTAGTGCATATTAGCATTCTATTTTAATGTCCATGTCACTACTTGGGAATGGTTTGCTGTCAAACATCTCCAAAGTTTATGGGTGCAAGAAGATAACTTCTCTATGTTGAATCTTGTAAGCCTTTAAAATAAATTGTTGAAATTATGTGTTTGCAACTCCTCGTTCTTGGATTAATTTTCTGCAAAATAGTAAATTGTGTCTCTTTTTGTTCATGCAACTGATATCAGGAAGTTTTATTCTCCTGTTCTTTTCATTCCATCTCTTGATACTCAGTTTCTTATGTATTTACTTCCACCCTTTCACAGCTGCTTCCTTATAGAAGAAAGCTTAGGACAACTGTCTCATGATGAGACGGTAAAATGTAATTTTTTCTCAACTCATGGACATATATAAAACCATCTTTGCAAAAACATCTGAAAGATAAATAAAGATCACTGATTAATAGGGTTGCCTGGTCCTGATTTAAGTGGGGCAACTTTGGGGTCTCATTATAATATTGTCAATTATTTCATCCCTTTTTCGAGTTATCCTCCCTGATGTATGCTCATCTTTGTGAGGTCACAATCTGTAGCCTGTACTCTTAAATTGGTTTTTATGATTAATACCCTTATATGGAAGAAATTAGAATTAGTATATGTCTTCCTTTCCATATGAGAGTATACTAATGGTGACCATTTACTTCTCCATCTGATTTTTGTGGTATTGTTGGTAGACGGCTTTTATGAAATTATAGTCTCAAAAGAACAGTTTCATATGAATTGATGTGCTACAAGGTTTGCTGCCTGTAGATGGTTAATGCTTTCACCGTGTGCCTGGTTTAAGGCTAATTTAACTCTTTGATTAATTAGCTTAACTTGTTTTACATATGCAAAGATTTTTACATCATCTAGACAATTTTGGAGTTTCTAATCCTTCTTTAGCTTCATGAACTACATGAGATCAATATGGAATTTTTGCGGTGTAGGATCTCCTATTGAAATATTATTTAGATGATTTGTAGTTTTCCCTGTAGTGGACATGTTTCCCGTGTAAAATCCAGGTTCTGATTTATAGGGAATGAGATATGTGGTCAAGGCCCTTCGGCCACTGAGGTGAGACCTGGTCCTAAGCTTTAGGGCCCCGTGAGATTAGTGGAGGTGCGCACAAGCTGGCCGGAACATCCACGTTTATATAAAAAAAAAGATATGTGGTCAAGGAAGGGAAAAACTAGCAGGCCCGTCAAGGAATTTACCTCCATTTGATTGAAAGTTGTGTAATTTGACATATTTTATTAGAAAGGACACTTGCTCATTACGAGACAAGTATTTGGTTACAAGCTTTGAGACAATAAAGGTTGCACCTTCAAATCTTCTCGAGATTCACATGTAATGTGTTGTATGTGATATAGAATGATTTCCCCTATTTCATTTCTTGCATTTTTCACATTCTTGTAAGTTATGATTTATAAATGGATTAAGCATAATTTTATTAAATTTATCAAGGGTTTCTTTATTCTATTTTGAGCTTACTTTTAAATATTTTTCTCGAGCTTTAAATGTAGCATAGATATAACAAAAAGCGACATATCGCACTTATACTACTACGATTCGAATTTTTTTTATACTTGTACTGTTAAGCTCATGTTCAAGCCTCATTTTCTAGAAATTCATTTTTTCTGAAACTCATTTTCAACCACATATTCTTTTGAGAAAATAATTTGCACGTAAATCAAATATTTTCCCTACTTTTTATCCACACACTTTTCAAAAAATTATTATTATTAAACTCATTTTCAAAAAAATGAGGTTCTAACATAGCCTAAATTCTTACCAGAAACTTATACACGTCGGACTAATTTCATTACAACATCTTATTGCACAAATCTTTTTGATTGATGACCTTAAGATTAATAAACTTCACAACCATAGATCTTGTCTCTTAGGAAGCGGTTGTCATAAATGAGAAGTAGTTGCTCAACTATAGTCATCAACTTCTCGACCTTATCTCAATCACCGACTTAAAAATAGAGTTGCTCGACCTTGTTTAGAGTAGATCACATCAACCATGCAGCTGCTTGACCATGCTCGTTCTAATGTTAACACACAATGGTAAAAATTATTTGGATTCCGAAGTAATGTTTTCCAAATCTACGATGAAAAAATTGCAGCAGCTATGGGTAGAGATTATAGCAGAACCTGCAATTTCTTTCATTTCCCTTTTTCAATTATTTCAAGTAAAATTATCCGTTTCAATTTTTTCTTTCCTAAAAATAAGACGATTCTAATAATGGATAGAATATCTAGTACTTTTGAGAAAATGAAAGAGCATCATTTTGATGCCACTATTTAATTGACGTGTATTACTTATCTATATTTCGATTTCAATTAAACAGTGAATCTTAATTATTTAATAAACATGTCTATTAAATAGTGACAAGAAGTACCAAGTACTTCATACTTTGAAATGTTTTCCAAATTGGCCCTAAATACTGCAAAAGTAAAGTTGGACATATCGCCACTATATTTGACGACGTCAAATTTTGAAGGTTAGATGTCCCACTAAAGCAAAGGGTGGTTATAACTGCAACAAAAACTAAAAGGTTAAAAATGACATTGTCAGGATTTGAAGGTTAGAACTACATTTCTACAAAATCCGAAGGTAAGGGACCTATACTGCAATTTGTTCTTCTAGATCATTTTAACTTTGAAGGGTAAATTTGTCTTATACTATTCTTTCACACCCTTAATTGTACTCTCCCATTGTACCCTAATACCCAGACGTCTCCGGCTACGGCCTCGCTCTGTGATGGCTTCTTCTTCTTCTACAGATAGAATCAACAAAGAAACGACGCGCAAGGCAGTCAATGCCCTGCTGAAATGGAAGAAATTGCAATTACAATCCGATTCACCAAATACCCACAAAGAAGATAATGATGATTTTCTATACCTCTCGATAACCCTCAAGAAGATTCCACCAAAGAACCTCATCGTGACTCCACACAGAATTCCTCTTCGACACTCTCTTCTGCCGCACGATTTTTTCCTTTTGAACCTCTGTCTCATAGTTGATGGCAAGAAAATCAAGTCAGGACTAGCCCGGCAGAAGCTAAAATCTCTAGACATGCCTATAAAACAAGTTCTGAAATTATCGAAACTGAAATCTGATTATAAATCTTTTGATGCCAAGAAAAAGCTCTTCGATTCATTTGACATGTTCTTCGCTGTTAAAGATGTGGTCCCTTTGCTTCCTGAGGTATTGGGTAAGGTGTTCTATAAGAAGAGGAGAAAGATCCCGATGCCTGTAGACTTAAGCAGTGGTTGCAATTGGAAGGAGGAGATAGAAAGGGCCTGCACTTCGAGTTTGCTGTGTTTGAGTGGTGGGACTTGCAGCGCGGTAAGAGTTGGGAGGTGGGGTGTTAGGGAGAGTAAAGAGATTGTTGAGAATGTGTTTACTGCGATTGATGGGGTCCTTGAGATTGTCCCAAAGAAATGGAGTGGGATCAGAGCCCTACACTTGAAGTTTTCGGATTCTTTGGCCCTGCCCATTTACGAACACCGGCTTGAAGCGGTGGGAAAAGTTAATTGAATTGCAAGAGAAGACTGTCGAAAGAAAGGAGAGGATGAGGATAAGAGAAGATAATTTCAAGACAACTGATTTAGTTACATTTCCTAGTAGATTGATTTTGGCTACTTTTGTTAAGGCTTGAGCAAAAAATTCAATTCTGGCATCTTTTTTCTTTAGCAATAGTTAATGAAATGTTTAAGATAATGACAGTTTTACTTGCTCTAGAGTAGTAGTTTGATGGCTTTTATGAATGTTATGAGTCAACATATGAGTGATTCTTGGATTAAAATTTTGAAGTTGACATTTATCTTTGTTCGAGTTGCATTCTGATCACTGTCCCTTTGATTTAATATTAATATGGGAATATATTACCTGACAAACTTTGGTAGCTGACCCCTGTAATTTGTTATCAGAGTTTGTAATTTGGGATTATAATTCCATTTGCATATCAAATAGCACACGGGATGTGTAATTACCTTAACCTTTTATATAGATGTGGCAAAGTGAGTTGAAGCAATGAAGAAACGAAAGAGTGACGTCAACTTTGGAGAATAACCTTGCGGTTATGGAATAAGAGTGCTCCCTGGTTACATTGAGTGAGTCGAGGGATGCATTTTCTGGGAACCTTTTTGGGCTTCAGATGTACTATAGTATTGAAAGCTACTTATTAGAAGTTCTGTTGAATCCGGACTCTAATTGATCGGTTGTTACAGTGCCATAGTATTCAGGCATTTGTGGATTACTAACTACTAAAAGTCTAAAATCATTTATGAATGTAATAGTCAATGACTGTTTAAGATAATGACAGTTTACTTTCTCTAGAAGACTTTATGAATTTTTCACATCAGCATATAAGTAATTGTAGATTAGAATTTAGAGTTGCCATTCTCTTTCTACGGATTGTGTTTGAATTACTGCCCCTTCTGACTGAATTTTAGTTGCGAATTTATTACCTGACAAACTTTCTTTATCAGGTAAATTGGTAGCTGATCCATGTACGATATTATCAGAAAGATGCATTTAGCTTTTCTACTCTTAAATTCTCATCTAATCTGACTTTCTCATAGTGGCAGGGAGAGTTTGAGTAGGAGATTAATAAATTATTTGTATTCTATTGGCTTGTGAACTTCTATCAAGACAAGCTTTGTAAATTGTGTCATTTTCTTTTCTGTTCATGTCTTTCCAATATACGGGATAAATGTTGGACTTATGAGAAACAATATCTACATAAATTGATTGTAATTTAGAATGCTAAGATTGATTTTCAGTAAAAAGGAAAAGAGATTGGATAATATAGGCACACTTATGAATTTGCTGAGGTATACACCCTTGAAGATAACTTGTGAGGGAATGTTAAGATGGTTTGGACGTATTAAATGAAGGTTTTTGATGGACTGCTATGAAAAGGCGATGACAATATTATGAATGGTAAACCGTGCACGAAGAGGTCAATGGTGTGAGGTAATTAGCAAAAAAATGATCTTTAATGGCTTATCATTTCCAAAGTATGGGATAAGACTTTATTTATTTTACTTGAGAGGTCAATGGTGTGAGGTAGTTAGCAAATATTTGAGCTTTTATGGCTTATCATTTCCAAAGTATGGGATAAGACTTTATTGATTTTACTTGTATATGCACTTCTATACAGAATGGCGTACTTACCTTGAAAGTGCTCAATCCAATTATAAAGTTGCTGGTCTGATTGAAACCTATATATTTCAGATAAGGGAAACTAAAACCAGGATTTGTAATTTCTCATAGCATATTCTAGTAACTTCTAGGAACTCTGGTAGTCCATACCCCAACAAGAAAAAAATATTTTTATATACTTCTTAATTTATGTTGCTGATTTCTTGCTCCATTAGTTTTAGCCCTAGGTATGCTGAGTACTTCTGTTTTTCTTTACATTTGATTTCATAATTGGCTGTGTGATGGAGGTAACTTTTCAGGTACAAATTCATTTCTATGCAAATCCATAGATGAGATGTTCGAGAAAGGAAGAGATGCATTGGATCGATAGGCTTTGAACGGGCTGATGCAGAAGGTGAGATGCTGATAAGTAATTGGCATGCTTTCTTACTGTTTATGCATGAATATTTATCAATGGTTTTTGGTTCTTGATGTTAAGTTCAATTTCCGTATTTTACTTCATATTTGCACAAAGCCTTTTGAGTTTTTCATCTTGGTGACTGGCCGTTCCTGGTATATCTATATTCTATAGCCATTGTTTGATCCCCATTCCCTAAAAACTCATTTTTCTCCAAACTCATTTTCAACAAACTCTCCTGATAAAATAATTTTACATATAAACCCAAAAATTTTCCCTAATTTTTAACCACAAATTCTCTAAAAAAATCACTATTACAAAAATCTTTTTTCACAAAAAATGTTGCTATAATATAATTATAAGCATGAGAAGTATCTGGCTCCCAAATCATGTGCAGCAATACAATAACAACAGTAGAGAGACTCATGTTTTTAGATCATAGAAGTTCATATTTCATGTAACTTCTCACTTCATGGAATCTATACTGTTTCTTTTGATTGGAGTTGATATTGTTCTTATAGCCGGTAAGATTTCATAGCATATTTGTATGTGCTCCATAATTAAGTTTCTTGGGAGACCTTTTAAAAGAGAAGAACTGTTGCCTTGCTCATTTTAACTACACAGAATATGTTTGGCTAAGCTTAGAAGGTGCTTAAGAGTATCTTTTGTTGAAAGTTTGTCTCTACCTACTCTACTTTCAAAAAAACACACAAGTGTCTTTAATTGCCTTTTTAAGCTTAGCCAAACATGCTCACAGAGCAGGACAGATAGCAAAACTAAAAGCAAAAGGGAGAATTTTTTTCCTTTTTCTTGGAAGTTGTCATGCAGTTGATCATAATATTAGGAATGCTTTTTGCGTGTAAGAACTTGCATTGAACTGCTGGACTTGTACCTTGCAACAAGCGCTAGAGGAAATTAGTCAACCAGTTGTTTTTGTACAAAACTTTGTCCATGGGAATCAAGTATTAATTGGCTTTAGGATCATTTGTTTTGAGAGAATCTATTACATGGAAATGGTCAACCATTAATATCAAGATGATGATGCTAAGAAATTATGGATAAAAATGAAAGATTAACAATTTGGAAATTTCAGATTATTCCTAGCTGCTGCATGTTCAACGGCTATGGTTTTTTTCTTGGTTGGATGGTGGTCGGAAGAATGGTTGGTTTATGGGTATGAGGTTGGATGAGGATTTTTGTTTGAGAGATAATAATAGTGCTTAGGTGGATGATCTCTATCTTAACGTTAAACTGTACCCTGTGTTGTCTTCTACATGATATTTTGAAACACCCTGCGCATTGATGTCCAAAGCATGGAGCATGCTTCTGCTAAAGTTGTCTGACACCAGAAGCTGCTTGATCTTACATTTTCCAGACTGGTTTTGACATGGAGGATATTTACGGAAGTATATAAGATATGTTGAATGAGAAGCCATTTAATCACAGATTGTGTATCAAATTTGATTCATCTTAGATGATTCTCAAGTCACTAACATTCTGATTGATATTTCAAGAAGGATCGTTAAAAGACAATGGTATCAACAATATCAGTTTATTTACTCTGAGTTGCAAATGTCACTTGTTCAACTGCATGAAGACTCATTTGTACATCATATTCTACAATTATCTAAATGCTGATGAACTTGCAAACAAATTAGTGGGATGGCCTGAATAGTCAAGGCAATTTGCTTCTTTCTAGGGTTACTACATATTAAATATCTTGTTAATAGCTGCTGGTGGTGCCTTCCCTTTATATGTTGAAGCTGTTAAACACCTTCTTTTGGAGCCTCTAGGATGTGGTTGAGGGTGGTTTTTGTATTGTTGAGAACTTGACAAGATCTATAAATTTATGTGGATATATAGAACCCATTTTTTTTTCCAATTGGAAAAATGAAAACCTGCAAGTTCAGGCTACATCTTTATATTCTGATGGGAATGTGCATGCATTTCAGGTCCTGTGGTTATGGATATGACAGGATATTCTGAAAAGGGTTCAAAAGAAAACTTGCCGTGCAAGCCCTTTTTGGAAAGGTTTATTATCTTTCTGAGGTGAGCCACTGCTCTTTATCTGTCCTGACATTATCTCAACTACTTTGTTGTTCTGAATTACTTTAGATAGTAATTAACTCTTCAGTGTTTTGGACAATTATTTCACTAAATTTTGTGCCCATGCTCTCAAGTTTTGAATTCGTGAATTCTCAGTAAGTTCTGAGTGAGTAGAAGTATTTTATAACAAATACAGTTCACGTGCCTTGTACTGCTGCTGGATTAGGGATAAATAAACAAGACTAGTTGAAGTTTTGATTTATTAATATCAAGCAAGGGGCCACTTTCTTGAAAATCTAATGTAATTGTTATTGAAGTTACGTTAATAAGCTACATCAAAACTCCCATGTTTTAAGAGATATAGAATGCAGTTTTTTTCATTTTTGGTTTCGAATTTCACATATGTTTAACAAGTCTGATGACCTTCAAAAGGTTCCATTTCTATTCCTGTTGAATTTGAATCATCTTGTATAGTAGATGATCTGACAAAAATACATCTTTCGTATATTCAGCTTTAATGATTGATCTGGTATTTAAGCCGAGACAGCCCAAAGCAGGCTCTATTAGGCTTGGTGCTGTAACCTCCTGCATTCATAACACTCATCTATTTATTAGTTTGTCTCCAGTTTCATTGGTAAATATACGTATTTGAGGAAATTGCAGCTTGGTCGTCCAGTTTCTGGAATTATTTATTTCCTACTCGAGGAGAAAATGCATGTTTGGCAAAGCTAAGCTGGTCAAACATAACATTTATTATCACATTTTGTAGGATCCACAATACTATCCACTTATTATCTACACCTTTCTTAGAATCCACAACTTATAAGCACTACCCAACAAGCTAAAGGACACTGGTTAATTTGGGTTGACATTAGATTTCCCAACCCATTATGGTTTTTCAAAAAATTAAATATTTTTATGTTCCGAGAAGTCTTAAATATCAGGTACCTAGCATTTTGGTTTTTGTTTAGGGTTGGGTTAATTGCTAAGTTTATTTTCCATTATGTAAATGAATGGGACTTGCCACATATTAAAAAACACTATCTTCTTTCAATGTAGATAAGAGACTGCATATAAACTTAAGGTGGGTTAAGTTAATCATTGGTAGCCAAGTTAGGTTTCAAAAGAGGGCTAGTTTAGGATGATGATTCTAGCCTAATAGCGCGCTGTCTGTACTAGTGGCTGTGATTTGATAATAATGTCTCGTAACATTAGTACTGGTCTAAGTGTCCCTTCAGTGCATATTGCTTAGCAGTGAAATGGACAAGATTTTTATCTTCTTTTTCTATCTTAATACTATTGAGTATAGTATAATCCACTTTACCAAATATGCCATTTGTCTACCTTGGTCATGTTTAGCTATTCATTACAGGTTGCTCTTAATATTTTCCAGTATCTTGTTCTGTTGGTTGAACATTTTACTTTGCTGTGTACCAGCTGCCCCAGTTCTGTTCTAGGATAGCTCTTTAACTGTCAAAAGAAATTTTTGGAGTAGCAGAGTAAGCATCTTCATTTTCATCCTCTTAAATCTTCTCAGCTATCATTTGCGCGACTTCCAATTTATTGATGTTTGGCTTGGTTGTTTTAATCTCTTCAGCGAAGATGCTGATAAGCTGAGGCTACACCTCTCAGAAGCTGGGGACATGGATTCATTGGAGAAGATGGTTGATGGTTCGGACTCGGAAGAGTCAGCTGTTGGCTAATCCAATGGTTCTTGAGAAGCTTAGGCTACACACCAATTTTTATAGGTTTGAGAATGCATCATCAGTAACAGTTGAAAAGCGGCACATAATTTGTCATTTTTTTGTTGTTTAATAGCTGGCGACACTTGGGGAGATTTTTGCGATTGATTCAGTAGTTCATGTTGTGGTAGTAAAGGTCGTTCAAGCTTTAATAAAATGGCATACGAGAAGAATTATCTCAGTTTTGCTCCAATTTTTATCCGAATACTTTGTAGGACTCGTAATTATCCGTTTATTCAATATTCATAATTTAAATAGTTTATAAATAACTTTCAAACATTCTAGCTTGAGGCCTTTTCAAGAATAGTTGTAATCGACGAAAAAAATATAAATGAAGAAATGATCACAGATGACATCATCGATTGATGGTGCATGACAAAGATCAATGCATGTTAGTGATTTAAACGAAATTTTTGTATTAGTCACAATCGATGCACTTTCGACAACGATTACTTATGGTAATATAGTTAATGATGTCATCTACAATAATTGATTACAATAATATTAACATTAATGTTAAACTTATATTTGTGCTATTTTTTAATTTCCTAAGTCTAAAATTAATAATCGATCATCACTTGACTTAAATTTATTTTATTTTAAACCAAAATGATCAATTGCAAATTGTAATACTTCTTTTGGCAGTGTCAAAATCCCAAAACTCTACTCGGTGTTACGCACGTAAAATGTATATCTTGCAGTAAGTACACAAAAACTTGTGTAAAATACGAAAATCATTAATCAAATTGAAATTTGGCTGCTCGATATGACTGACGAGTGACGACTTCGAATTTTGGACATGGAGATGTTGAGGCAGCACCAGCCAACTAAGACTACACAACCCAAATAGGGGACGGAGTTTCCAATGCGTTTAGGATGATACAATTACTGATTAAACTTCCAAACGAACACAATATTTGTATTTGATGAATTTCTTCTCCAGTATTCGTTTTCGTTCATTTTGATTCATCATCATATCATAAAATGATTCACCAATGTATTTCCAAGCTTCCATTCTCTCCTCCCCCTTCTTTGCCCAGCATTAGATCCAATTCTACAATCCGTAGTGAATCGCTCGCCACCAGCAACGAAATGGCTGTGAAAAGGGACCCACCTTACCCGGGTGGGGTGGGCCTGCATACGGGCAGAGACCCGAATGTCAAGAAGCCTGGATGGCTGAGGCAGAGGGCACCGCAGGGGGAGAAGTACGAGGAGGTGAAGGAATCCCTGTCCAGGCTCAAACTCAATACTGTGTGTGAAGAAGCGCAGTGTCCAAACATCGGGGAGTGCTGGAATGGTGGTGGAGATGGGATTGCTACTGCAACGATTATGCTGCTTGGTGACACTTGTACACGGGGATGTCGATTTTGTGCAGTCAAGACTAGTAGGAACCCGGCGCCTCCGGATCCTATGGAACCTTACAACACTGCCAAGGCAATTGCAAGTTGGGGGTATATAGTTTTAATTCTCTTGCAGCAGAGTTTTTACTGGACTATTTCTTAACTTTCTTTTTTTATTAGCGAGGTAACTAGTTAGTTAGGCCAATCTCACATTAAAATTTATCTTAATTTGGTTGTGGGAGTATATAGTTTAAGATGAAATATACCGAAACGCGAACATAGATGAGTAGTAGGGTGAGAGAGATCTCTTGAATTTAAATGGTAGTATTGTGGACATCTTCGATAATTTGTAAAAACCCCGGTGAAATGCTTGGTACTACTTTTACATTTGTCCAACTCTTCAGGAATCCTACTTTAATCCAGAAAACTGAAGTTATACTTATTATGAATATTGAGAGATATAATAACTGCATCTATGTTTATCTTGCGAAAAAGAGGGAAAAAATTAATGGAACATCTCTATTTGACACGATAAACAGGTTTTGAGGTTGGTGTATTATCATATTTTTTTAACGAGGAGATCCTACAATTTTCCGTCAGTTGTCCTTTAAGTATTGGTGCATGGTGTGCAGAGCACGGCTGCACGCCAAACCACAATAAACCAGTTACATATCTTTGTTCCTGCATACTGAAAGCTTTTACACAGGGTTGTGAATTTGTGATCCAATACTTTTATTGAGTATTGATTAGTAAAAAATTTAGAGTAGAACAGATACAAATTCTTTGTTTCTTACTATGAGAAGCTAAGCAGGATTGAAATCATTTTTTTTTCATTTTTTTAACTAATTAATTATTTATTTTTTTACCAAAATGGGTCTTTATGAATTTGAATTTGAAAGCTTATAACTTTTTGCACCTTCTTACCGGTCTTTGATTATTAATATCTCAGGTTTTTGATTCTTACAATTTAAAGATGCATTTAGATGCCCCTTCTGCTTTTACCTAATTTTTTATTTGTTAAAATTACCTAAAATTACAAGGGAAATCACATTGTCGGTGAGTTAGGTTAGGGTTTGTACATTGGATTGGCATTTATGGTAGACATTATCGTGTCCTGTTGTTTCTCCAGGAATGTCAATTCAATTGTTTAGTTGGACAGTTCTGCAACTACTAAAATATCGTAGTCCCAGTAATGATCTTTGTAATTGGAATTAATTCTATTTTTAGTAAAAAATTCCATTCCAAAAGGTAAAAATTGTGGAACATTTTTTAGTGAATAATTACCAAACTTGAGTAGTTTTACAATATGTCATTAAAACTGACTACCTAACTAAGCTAGTCTTCTTTGAACCATGCGTGTTCCACATCAGTAGACAGATTAACTTGGATGTTTTGCTAAATATTTGAATAGTATCTTATTTTCTTTGCTTTCTTTTTAAAATGATTACTTTGAGTTTGATAGGGCATAACAGAATAATATTACCAGTTTTCTCATCGAAGCCTAGAATGGTCAAAAACTCTTCCACTATCGAGAGTTTTTACTTCTCTCTGTCAGCTCTTCCTTGAACTTCGCTTGATATTCAAGTGAGCCATTAGTGTGGAACTACATTAGCTCACAAGTCATATTACTTAAAATGTTTGACTTTAGATGTATGTAGAGACTGAATACTGCATTGATTGTCATGTTGCAGTGTGGATTATATTGTTCTAACCAGTGTTGACCGTGATGATTTACCAGATGGTGGCAGTAGCCATTTTGCTGAAACAGTCAAAGCCATGAAGGTATGAGCATTTCTATGTTCATGAAACTCGATTTGCTTTCAGCTTATATGGAATAATGTACATGCTTCATATATTGTAGATATGCAAGTATAGTTTGATGCTAATAATGTATAAATGTGACATGTACACACTTCTGTTTACACTAATTAGACTAGAATGCATACTGCTAACTTGCAATATGAATCTCTTTGCAGATGCTGAAGCCTGATATCATGGTTGAGTGTTTAACTTCTGATTTCCGAGGTGACCTAAATGCCGTTTCCACTCTAGTACACTCTGGGTTAGAGGTTTTCGCTCACAATATTGAAACTGTGAAACGACTGCAGCGTATTGTTAGAGATCCTAGGGCTGGGTAAGTGGTTCAGAAGTTTTTCCATTAATTCAGCCAAGTTCATAATTGGCCTCTTAATGTATGGCATTTTATCTTCAGTGAATCGATATATTTTGTATCAAGTTTTTCTCTGAAGCCTCCTCCAAAATACAAACTGAAAACTCATCAAATATGATCACTCTTGTACTTCCTGTGCAAAGGACCATTATTTAATTTGTTTTTGCTTGGTTTTAACTTTGAAAGTGCCATTTTCCCAACTATTTTAATGTCAATCTCGTCATAATCTTATCAAGTTGTTTCTAAGTTTGTTTACCCTAGTGTTCATACTAAACTTGTTGGGGCCTATCTCAAATTTGCTGCTTTGAGATAAAGTGAATCGTTTTTTGAACTTTTTGTAATTCAAAATCTACTGATGCAGCAGCCTCTTCAGTTATAAATGGTTAGGTGTCGAAGTCAGTGTAGAATACCATCGTCAGGAAAATAATTCATTTCTATGCTGAAAGCTAATACATTTCAGTTAAAATCCAGGGTTTAGTCCATATTTTTGTCTGGTGATGCTATGCTAAGCTAGTTGATTGCATGGCACAGGTATGAACAGAGTTTATCTGTTCTGAAACATGCAAAGCTCAGCAAGCAAGGTATGGTAACAAAATCTTCTATTATGTTGGGACTAGGTGAAACTGATGATGAGCTGAAGGAAGCCATGGCTGATTTAAGGGCCACAGATGTTGACATATTGACGCTTGGACAATATTTACAGGTCAGTTGACATGCCGAGGGCTTAAATAGCTAGGTTCTCGGGGGTAAATAAATCTGGCCTTAGGAACTTTAGGAAGTTACGACTGACAACGATTGTTACTTTATGCAAGAATCGTATGAATTTAGCTGGCCATGCCAATACTTCTTTTTCTTATATATTTGATAAGTTAATTATTATTGTTACAACTTGGTCTTGCAAATCTCATTTGACATTCTGGAATAGCTGGAGGCGAATTCGTGGTGCTGTGTAAATATATTCTTGATTGTTAACCCAAAAGGGAAAAATAGTATTCTTCACTTTTCCTTAGAGATTCCTTAGCTATAGTTCTTAAAATATTAATTTCGTTTATTAGGCCACAGACTGTGGCTTTAGTCCATTTGAAGCATATTTTTAATACTACAATAAATTACTGCCTTTCCTTGTCTGCAGCCAATACCATTGCATCTTACTGTCAAAGAGTACATCACACCTGAAAAATTTGCCTTCTGGAAAGATTATGGAGAGTCAATTGGTTTCCGTTATGTTGCAAGCGGACCCATGGTAAACATCTTTGCCTTATTGCCCTCAAATATTTAGAAATCTATTTATTTTTCTTATCAAAGGCGCAGACATTTTGTTTGCCTAGTGAAAGAATTAAACAAATTTAACAGATTTAACACACACTCTCTCTCATTTATACAAGAACTTCCTACCGATGGACCTTGATAAAAGTGTAAAACCCGAATTGAAATTTTGACTTTGGTTTTTGGTTTGTCTTTTATATGATTGATTGCATTTGAACCCCTCTGTTGGACAAATTTTTACTTCTCTTCATCAACTCTCTGTTGTTAAGGACTAGTCCTTTGGACACTTCAATATGTCTCGATCTATTTTTAGATTTTCAGAAACCTTAGAGAAGGTTTTCTTACATGATTTAAAATTGTTATAACGTTCCTTGACACATTATCTCTGAGACTAAGCTTAAGTTTCGTATCTGTATACAATCCATTTAAGCCGGTTATTGATATTCCTACAAGAAGTTTCTGATTTTACTTCGTCAAATTTCCCCTTAGATATATCGATTGTTACATTAGTCACACATCTTGTAAATTGCTTAAGAACGCTTGAGCTCTTGTCGATAACCTTTTGATACTTTCTTAGGTGTGTTTATGAAACCAAATGCATTGTTATTACTTTTCAAACATTTTCATATACACTTCAAGTAGGATTCTTAAAGAGTTGCTTAATAACACTTGAGCTCTTGTCGATAACCTTTCGATACTTTCATTGGGGTGTTAATCAAACCAACTGCGGCGTTGTTATTTTTCAAACATATTCGTTACACTTCGAGTAGCTGAACAAAATGATTCTTAAAAGAAAAGGGTTTTTGCATTCAATTAATCAATAGGCTTCCCGACTGAACTGATTTCAGCATTGCTTGTGTACTTACATGGTTCATATAAATTAAAAAAGCGCTCTTCATTTTTGTCATAATTAGTGGATTATATATTCATCTCCCACTGGCTCTACAGTAAATTCTTTGGATTTTGGCTTATCCAGGTTCGATCCTCGTATAGGGCTGGGGAACTTTTTGTCAAGACCATGGTGAAAGAGATGTCCAAGAACGCATCTAACGTATCTGTATAATTCCAAGTTTCTAAACCATCTGCTCAAGTAGACATCTGATGCAACGAGAAGCTTCAGTACACGAGCACATTGGAGACAACAAACTTATTCTGGTACTAAATGCAAATATTTGGTGCTCCTATATGTTTGAGATGAAAATGATTACTTAGTTTTGACGATATGATTTCCTATATATTTTTAAACTTATTAATTACAATTTTTATGAACTTAATTCTTTTCTCATGTAAGATCTTAATCATATGCTCCAAAGGAAACATGCTGTTCTCTATGTTTATGTGGACCAATTACGGTTGTATGTTTGTACCACCTCGATTATAATTTAAGGTTCTTGTGTTTAAACTGGGTTTGATGCTTAAATCATAACGTTGCATCTGAAGTTGCGATTTTGAAAAGTGTCACTACTGATATCCCACTGTAAAGGTAAAGTTTGATGGAAGAAAGAGTTTACAATGAACCAAGAAGAAATCGAGGAGAACTGATTTGTTTACAGGGACATGTATTTAAAATTTGTGGACTTAATGTTTGGGTGTGCTTATAAGTAGCTTACGAGATGGATTTTTTTGAAAAGTATGTATTGGCCTGCTTTTCGTGAAGTCATATGTTACTTATAAGCTCATCCAAACGTGCACTAACAAGACTTGGCTGTCATGATTATCACAAGCCGCTTGGCTCAACTCGCTCAATTGAAGTGTGGCTCGGTTCACCTTGGTAGGGCAAGACGCAATATCTATATTTTTTTTTACTGAAATTACATTTTTAACCCATGTGACGAGCAAACTCCCGAGCCAACGTGCGCCTTGCACGAGAAATTGTGGTTGTGAGATGGCGAACGACTCGCTCCACTTAACTCCCCTGCTATAAAGGTCTCTTGCTGCATCAAATTAGCCTTTCTATAGATGACGAAAACATAAAAAACCCAATTATGTACTGATCAACACACTTTTCGTAGTCGAGCTTATCCTATGCTTGAAAACAACTGTCATATCCTTTCTATCAAGGTCATTAATCAGGATTTCTAGCGAAGGGAGGCTAAGAGTTAATCGGGTTTTCTAGTGAAGGGAGAACAGAACCTCAAGAAGAGTATAGCAAGACGTTTCAGTGATATCATCCCCAGCCAAATAGAAAAGAAAGGATTTTATTGTTTGGACGATTTTACAGCCATTATTAGGATCTCAAATCCTAATTTTCTCACCTCGTCTGGGTTCGATCCACTTTACATAGATATTATCAACATTATTTAATATTAGAAACATACATTGAATTATTTTGATCCCACATCTCTGCTAGTAATCCTCTAATCTGTATCAAGATTTTTCAATTCCTTGTCATGTTTCCCTCGAGATTTTGGCTTGAGACGCTTCTTCAATTGTTCAGAAAACATAGAGGTCGTGCAATTCGCTATGGCAGCAGCATCCGAGGACTCAGCAATAGTTGTAGGTGTGTTCTCGGCTTCACTATCTATACACGATCTTTTCTTGATCAACTCGACTTCTCCATTGTCGTTCACCACCACCATGTTGCACGGGACTTTCTCTGCATAGTATTCTATGTTTTTCCTGTCGTGGTATCTGATACGAGTCCAAGTTAATACAATATATTACTCCATGTACATTATTTGACCGATATTTTTTTAACGTACCTATCGAAAACCACTAGCGTAGCATTCAGACTGCTAATTTGTTCCACAACCAATAGTCTTAATGGATGCCCCATTTCAGTTCTGATCTCTGGCACCACCTGAAATTATTTAATACACAAAAAGTATCATTAAATCAAATAATAATTAATAAATAATGCTTGTGCTTATACGTAGAGAGTTGTGAATACAAATACCCCATATCTTTGGCAAAGGTCAACAAGTCGTTGAACCTTTTGGTACTTGGGATCATTCTTCCACTCAAGTTTCTCTTTTACAATAGACAAATCATCGAGATCCATGCTCCAAATGTCTGACCAAGTCTTTGCTGAGACTATATATACAAGAAAATTTTATGTCAGTTTGCAAATCGATAAAAAATATATTATAATGAGAAAAGATAGATGAAATATAATACTTCCGCGGATATATACTAAAGATATATTTGGTACACTATATTAAACTCACGTGGAATGTTTAGCCAGGGTGAGATACCAAGGATAGTAATAGTGCAACAATTGCGGAAAGTAAAATTCTTGAGGACCCATTCGAGTAAATCAATCGAGACATCCTTCAAACCATTCATAACTATAAGAACACGATTAGGATTGTCCATTGATCCTTGTGACGGATCAAATATAACATCATGTGCTACTGTTGTCTTGCTCCCTATCGGAAAGCAACTTGGCATTGTTTTGCCTTTATATATATTCCTTATCTCAATTAAAAAAAGAAAAAGAAAAAGATGATAATATATTAACAAAGGAATTCCATACAAGGGAGAACTAAAGAGTGGGAAGGGGTATAATGTAAGGATTTGAAGTCCTTAAATAGCATTAATCAATTTGGTTATGGGGTTTAAGCCAAGAATAAAAGCAAATGAAAAGGTCTTTTGGTAGGTGAGAGAGACAAAATATATAGATATTACCAAGGCAAAAACTTAGAATGTAACTATAAAAACTAAGAAATCGAGCAAAGTATACGTCCATGCCAAGATAAATGCTTGGTTTTGGATGATCAATTGATGTTCTATGCGAATTAAATAATTTTCCCAAGAAAATTGTGTTCCATGACAATCCCAAGAATATAATTTCAAAAGTTGTAATTGTTACTATGGAATATACTATTGAAATCAATTATTCTTGGAGTTGCTTATTAATTTAACGGTTTCGATTAAAGAAAATTAAAGCATCATCAACTATATGTAAAGTTGATGTACTAACTATTAAGATAAACCCGATTAAATAGTAAAAGGTCTAAAAATGAAAATGGATATTTTTCAATAAGTTTGAAAATGACATAATTCCCATTGATAATTCGACTAAAATATCACCTTGAGTTTAAATTACAAAAAAAATAGTTCAATAATAATATTTTGTAACTTTTGTTTAAAGATTTTGCGAATTTATTAACTAATATATTACCTTTCTTATATACTAATATATTATCCAACGCATTTTTGTTATTAGAAATTGCTATCACAAATAAATTTGGCCATGATAATTTCTTGCGCTATTACAAAAGAATTTGTGAATTAAGGCCTTTTCTATGGCTAAAAGTCGTCACAAGATACCATTCATTACAAATAACGATTAACCATAAATAAAACTGTCGTCAGAACTTAGAAGTTACCATCTCAATTATAGCAATCATCAATTTTTCATGCTGGTCGTTATGGTTGTCAGATACTTACTTTTTTCATAATATCCAAAATTCAATCATGTTACACTAACATCTTGTCTGACATCTTAGATGACAGAAATGTCACTTAGCAGAATTTCATTTGTCTGTTCTAAAAAAGTCAACAATGCCATCCAATTATTTTTTTGCTCATCATCTTCTGTCAACAAATATGGCAACAAAGCTTAATTCTTCAAAATTTTCTAATAAAAGATAAGATTCTGAGAGCTCGTTTGACAAGTTTTCTGTTTTTGCTTCTACTGCAGATCTGGGCCTACGCTATTTCTATCCGACCATCTTAAAATGGTTATCACGATCCTGCTAGTTTCGTTTTGATACTTCTTCACCCCCTCCCTTGTGATGGTCAATTTACTTGGGCATGTGTGGCCTATATCATTTTTCGAAATATTGGATGCCAGCAACACAAAAATCGTCCATTCAAACTTAAGAAAAAAAAATACACACACACACACACAATGAGTTAGCATATTAGAATATCCTACTGTTAACTAATTTCAAGTATCATATAAGCTTCAAACAACATTCCTACAACAAAATAATATAAATATTTAGAGAAAAAGATTGGCACTACACTGATGAAGAGTCGTGCAAAGGGATCGCACGTAACAAAATGAGTTCAATAATTTTCTTCCTACATAATTAAAACTGTCATAAATTAGTAAAATTATTTTATTTCCTTGAAAACATAACTTAAGCAGAGAAGACACTATAGGAATGTACTTACCTATTTCTCATATAACTTCGATTATTTAAAATTTTCTTATAAAACTTATTTAAATTTTAAACTCAAGGTGATATTTTACTCAAATTATCGATACGATTTTAGTAATTTTAAATCTTAGTGAAATTGAAAATTTTCATTATTTTTTCAAATCTCATAAGTAAATCTTGGGTTCAAGGTCAACAATATTAAAAAGAATTCTCCAATTCTTTATATGTTGATCATATTTTTAAATCAATGTGGTTTAAGTAGATTCTTCTTTTTTATCAATCGAAACCCCTTCCCAAACTATACAAGGAAGCTTCGAGCTCATATTAGTCATGGGTTGAGAATGAGAATTGAACTTTATGAGATGAGATCTATTTGTTGACCCTAGATGGTGAAAGTCCAGTAATCGAAATCATCACTAACTTAGGTTTGAGGCGGGATTAAATCCTTAAAACATTAAAACAAAAAATATTTTTTTACTTATAAGTAAGAACAATGTTTACTTTGCCTAAGCGAATAAGAAACTCTAAAGTAGTAATTTCAATAGTATATTAATCTCATATATATAATACAAGTGTTCAAATTATATTCTTGGGTTATCACGAAGAAAATTTTCTTGGAAAACTAGAGAACCTCAATTGATCGCCAAAAACCAAGCAATTTTCTTGGGATGGTCGTATACTTTGAACGATTTCTTAGTTATTAAAGATAGATTCTAAGTTTTTACCTTGGTTATATCCATCTATCTATCTATATGTTAATATTTTCACCTACCAAAGCACACTTTCATTTGCCTCAATTCTTGGTTTAAGCCCCCCCATATGCCAATTACTTCAAATCCTTTTATAAACCCCATCCCATTTTTTAATTCTTTATCCCTCTCCGAAATAACTACACAATTACCCTCCTCGGTGTAATGCCCTGGCTCAACATTCCAAGTGAGTAATTAGTTATATCATGTAGTATTTTTTTTTTTTTTCAAAATAGTATATATCAAAAATATCTTTAGTGTAAAAAACTAAATAATTTATTGACATGTGACTTGAGTCCAATATTGGCACAGGTATTATTTTTTTAGGTTATGAACATGTTTTGTCACTAAAACTTATATGTAAGTACATATTGAGCACTTTATTAGCCAAGTCTGTGAATAAAAAATAATACAATATGCACTTGGAAAACCATTCTCTTATATTTCCTAAAATTGGCATAAAATTCTAGCCAGTTTTTCGACGAATTTTTTGGAATAAAATATGATGTTAACTAATTCTTTTTGTAGTAAATTTTAAAAATTAAATTAGAAGTTTCTTCATGCTGGCAAATGGTTTGAACTTAACAACTGAATGTTAAATACTTAAGATTTTGATCGTCACGTTATACGTTCTTATTGATGGATTTGACTGCTAGAATTAAAAATTGTAAGTTTAGTACTCAAATAAATAACTAAATGAAGTTTAATAACCAAACAAGACACATAAATTAAGTGGCCAATTAATAGTTTTTTACCCTATTTATTTTCCATCCATTATCATTATAAGGTTTATTGATTCATGAACTTTTATAATTTTGCTTGTATATTTAGCCTCTGCAAAAACTTGGCTAAGCATTTGGAGCATGGATATTGAGGATTTGTCTGTTGTGGAAGAATGATCCCAAGTATGAAAAAGTACAAAGTTTTGTTGACCTTTGCCAAAAATATGTATTCTATACTCTAATATAGATTAACATACCGAAAATGGAAAATGCATAGTTATTAAGCTGTGTTTGGTGGGTCTTTTTTTTTTTTTTTTTTTTTTTTTTTTTTTTTTTTGTGTTTTTTTTTTTTTTTCTTTTGTTGAAAATGAGTATGCAGGATTTTATTTTTTCAAAGAATGAGATGCAAACATGATCTAAATAAGAATTGAAATGGCGAATCGGCCCGAAAAACCTACTGTCCGAACCCTTAGCCAGGTTCGAAGATCTAATTCGATCAAGCCGCTCATGACTCGGTCAAAATCCAGATAAAATGACATATTCTTTGTAAAACCGTTAGTGTGGTCGTCTGTCTTTAAGTGCTTGTTTAAAAAAAATTTGTTAAAATTTTTATCATTTGACCAAGCTTCAATTTTAATCACATATTTTATGAGACTTATAATTTTTATCAACTTTTCAATCACATATCTTTATCAACTTTTATAAGCTTTCTCAAATTGAATAATCCAATAAAAAATTGGAAAGAAAATATTCTAGCCAATTTAATATCAATTAATTATTTTATAGGTTTCTTATGTATAGATAAATTAGTTTAGTTAATATGAATTATATACTTTAATACACAAAGTTCTTGGTTGATAATTCATAAATTCTTTGTACATAAAACGATATAAATTTATAAGAAATTCTACATTATAAAATAAAAAAATTAAAATGTTAACATTATAGTTACAAAAAAAAAAAAAAACTCATAATTTATTTTAAGAGAATTTTATGCACTTCGAAAATTTTCAAATGATTTTCTAAGTAGTGACTCCGGTCCGACAACTTACACGGCGATTAAGTCTCTGAACTAATTATTGAGTACCTTTGTTGAGTCAATGTCTAGGTCGTTATTGATACCTATGGGAAAGTGCAATGCCCGACGACAGGACATGTAGAAACACTTTTGTTTTTAGAAGTAGGACACAAGATGCTATGGAAACGTTGTAGAAAAAAAATATAATTTATTTTTGTAAATTTAATTTTTGTTTTTGAAAATGGATATTTAACATAAATTTAATCTTTACTGCTTGATCATAAATTTATACTCTAACCACTTGTACATATTTGTAGTCTTAGATTTAAGCATGCAATTATTTTAATTTTTAGTTGGAAGCACGTAATTTAGTTAATTCTTAATTGAAACTCATGAACTCACACAATTAATTTGAACATGTATCAAACACTGTTACATTTTTTTAATCACAAGTGTACGATATCGTAACAAGTAATATAGTGGACATTCGAATCCGGATTATTATTCCCACGAGGACTACTTTAGACTTACTTCACTTTTCCTAACTCCTATTTGATAAAAAAAACAAATAAAGAATGGTAATAGTTGTGAATTTTTTTTTTTTTGAACTAACTACCTTAAACTAATGGAAAGTATAAGAAGAGTGCAAATAATGATTGATAAAAGATTCGAATACATAATGAATATTAGGGCAAAACAAATTCATCTAATGATCACCTTAATTCTTAATTCAA
>CAIGRP010065269.1:0-16324 GCA_903798385.1 Fraxinus cuspidata | reverse complement strand
AAGAGGGAAAAGAGAACATTAATATCTTATATATGCATGAAAGAAATATGATTTTTACATGAGAGATGAAGTCGGTTATAAGAGATATTTATAAAAGAAATTTATATAAAATATCAATTGGAATACCAATTAGTTAACAAATATATATTTATCACTGTAGCAAAACCACAATGGAACATGGTAAATATGAAAAGTCGTGTGACAAAAATGAACAGTGATTAGGGGATCCTCTCTTTTATAGTAGTAGTGATTTTAACAGCAACCAATTGGTCTAATAACTTTACGTAAAGGCTTTATTTCTAATTGATATATTTTTCTATATCTAGCATTAACTACTTTCATATGTTCATGTGTGAATAAAATTGTGGGATTTCTTATAGGAATGCTTATTTAACCAAAGAAATTGATGGAGAGTTTGAATCATATCTTAGAGAATTCTATATTTCTAGTTCTATTTTTTACTTTTCAAGTTTGATGAACCACTCTTAAGTTTTTCGGTCTTGAATTTACTAATACCTTATTTGTATTTGTTTTGGTTTTGATTTTGGTTTTGGAGGTAACTATCTATTTGGTTAACAATAATATGGATTTTTTAATGTATTTTTAATTATTTATATTTGAATTATTGTACATTGAAGTAATCTTTTTATAGTCATGAGTTAAAGGAGTTACATTTTCAAATAAATGAGCACCATAATAGCAACTCTATTGCGATGCAAGAAATTGAACAGTCATTTTTGAAAGTATTATGCAACAAATGTCTATTGTCACAAAATAATATTTGTAACGTTTTTATATGTTTTAAATAGAATGTACAACATAAATAAATAAAGATAAAAAAAAAATTATGCAGGAATTGTACATTGTTAAAACGACGAACTCTTTATATCATTTATTAAATTCAGCTACAAGCACATCTTGTCATTGCGATATTTGCAGTAAATAAATAATTTCTTGCAAAAATTTTATTGGAATAAGCGTTGCAACAAATTGACTTGTCCCCCTTTTAATATTTGCAAACATATATATGCACTACGACGATATTATGACGACAAATATCTGGTTACTATTTCGTACTTTTTACGTCAAGCAAATAGTATTGCAAATTTGTTAATCTGATGAATGGCTAAAAGTTGTCACATAATACATTCCGTTACTCGTGTAGCGCAACGTTGCCTACAATAAACGTATTGTCATCGCGAAATTATTTTTGCAACAAATTCGAATAATTTGTAAATGAAATCATTTGATTCTAAATAACTTTTGAAACCAAATAAGATTCAAAATCATCGATCCGGTTCAATTTTACCATAGCAATTTTTATTTTTATTTTTTAGAAATAAATCATAAGCAACCAAAAAAATATTAAGAAATTTTTTACATTAATACATTTCTAAACAAAAAACGTAGAGAAAATCATAAATTATTATGTTTGTATTAGGATTTAATTATATTGTAATCAAAGTCAAATTAGATTTAGAAAAGTCCAAGTTATGGTAAAATTAGTATGAGTTTGAAAGAGTCCAAAAAGAAGTCCAAAAAATTTAAAAAGATGATCAAGATTCGAACTTCCAGAAGTTAATATTGAGTAGGATGCATTTTCGTCAGTTGGCGCTCGAGCAGCAGAAGCTGAACCACTGTCTCTCGCCTGGCTTTTGACTGGTGCTTGAGCGACAAGTGCGTCGCTCGTCTAGCTCTCAAGCAATGTGTCGACTTCCAGAATCCGTTTTGCTTTAGAACACTTGATTGATCAATTCATTTCCATCCCAAACACATTTCCCTATAAACACTTAAACATATGGACATCCTATAGCGTTTTGAATCAGATTTATATCATAGAGATCAATTCTTTGATGATTTAAAACACTCATTGATTCCAAAATTCAACCACTACATATTATTTGATCCATAAATTCTTCTAAAATATATTTTGCTAATTAAGCCATATTGTTTAACATTAAACTACCTATCAAAACACACATGATAGTTTGATCAAACATCAAACCCCTCAATCCACCGGAGATAAATGATACCAAGGATCGAGAGTTGGTGCGAGAAGCACGCAATCCAAGAAAGTCAAGGTGATATACCAGGAGTCTGGATTTGGTGTGAATAGCATGGAGTCCAGTAAGATCAAGAGTGACTACAGAAAAATAAGGTCAGATGGGACTAAGAGTTAGTCGGGTATGAACCATATTTTAAATTGTTTCGTTTATAGTGGATTATTAACTGAAAAAATGCCTCGAGTTTTTTTATTACTTACGAAGGGTTTTCTCTATGATTAATTTGGTGCTCTTTACTGCTTTCATATTTTAATTTAAAAATTGTGGTAATTCAACATAGAGTAAATTGAAATGATTGATTAACCATCTAAAACAATTAAAAAGTGACGTGTTACTTTTAATCGCTTATTTTTGCTGCGTTGGGGTCTAAAATATAAATATTCAGTTAATTTTAAACTGTCAAAAGTACCGAATTCCACGCCCGTCTTTCTTCTCGAAATGACACATATTTTTCAATCGAGTCCAATGTATTTTCCTTTCACCTAGATCTCAACCCCCACCAAAATGTCGTAACCACTATTTTAATATCCTCGCACAAGCTAACTGGGAACTGAAACCTTCATTATATAGGTTGGGATTGCGTGAACATTAATGAGAATCTACTTCCCACCGGATATGAAAAGTTTCCCCCGCCACATCTTAGCCTCTTCCATATCCATTTCATGATCCCTTTGAAGATCTTTTTCTGTTGTGTCCTATAATCAATGGAAGGCCAAAATATTTGCTTCGTGGTTTCACAATATTTACCCAAAAAAGGATGTGATTCCCTTCTAGTATCTGTAACCAGGTATAAAAGTATTAAATAGAAAAAATATACCTTCTATCCTTTTTAATATGAAAATATTGCAACGATCTTCATTTTACTATATTTGTTTCAAGAGCGCTACATGGCAATTAAGCTAAATATAAAAAACGTTATGGCTTTTAACTATGCAATTTTCGTATGTTTGGAGGATGATGAGTGATAAAATGTGACAAATTAAATAATAAATTTGAAGCTAAACTATGATTCACAAATTAAAATTTAGCGACTCAATTAATATTTCTTTAAAAGTTAAGTGACACGGATGAAACCTAAGTGATTCAAGTGGCTAATTAACTCATGTAAGGAAAAAGGAGTCCTGGACTTTTTACTTTTTATTTTTTTTATTTTCATTTAGTAAAAACTTTTAGTACACTTTGGTTAACAAAGTTTCTCTTTCTGAGTCTTCAATAGGCTTTTGTTATCTTCACATAATTTCAGTAGAGTACTTTTTAGAATTTTAAGTCAAATCATGAAAAGAACTCCCAAAATACAATCTATCTTCTACATTGTGGTGTCTTTATTGAGCATATAGTTGCTTTTTTGCTTTAATATACTCGAGTTGTCTCTTTTCTTCTTTTGACTACTTATGATCTTCACAAGTGCCATAAATTAATTCTAACTTTGAGTCAAGTGATTATTATCTCAGTATGAATAAAATTGAGAAATTTTATGTTGTGATTTTTCATGTTCATTATTTTCAATTGAGCATAGAAAACATACTATAACTTTATCATGTTGTTAAGAACATAAATTGTTTGAAACAAATATAGGGTACGTTAGTTTATTGAAAATTAGAGCCTTCACTAAAATTTTGATTTTTGAGATACAAGATAAATCTTTATGGTACAATATTTTTGTCATTTAATTCCTTTTTGCTCTGGTATCACAAGATAATTATTGTGTTCTCCTAAGATTAAGAAGCACTAATTGAATTCAAACGCCCCACTAAAAATAAAACACAACTATAATTAAAACATCCTAGACTAAATAAATCGTAAGTAAAAATACTTCTAATAATTTGGCATTTATTACTCGCAAGGAAAATTTTCTAATACTCTTGGAGTATGTACTAGTCAACACTCCATGCCACTATTTTCTTGACATGTGTATTAAATAATTAGGTCCAATAATATACATGTCAATTAAATAGTGACACGAGAGTACAAGATGATATTCTTAAAGTAATAATTTTTTTTTGCACGCATATTTCTTCTTGAGAAACAAATGAAATTAAATACAACTATTGAAGAATAAATCAGTATAATTTGTTAATAAAGGTAAACACCTGAGTATAATACACATTCGATGACTACATAGCTTTTCTTTGGCACCAATTTAGAGGATATGCATGTCGTAAGTTCGATCTAATTATCATTTATTTATGAAAATTTCACATATCACATGTTCTTCAAAATTAGAAGCAGAAAATATTAATCAGGTAAGTAAAATTGTAGTGATGATTAAACAATCTAGGCACAACTCACTAATAAATATTTTTTATGTTAATCATCTCCTGCCTCCCTGGGTGCTTGATGTCTACTTGTGCTTCATAATTGATTCTTATAATTAACAAGATTAATTTAAAAAATAGTTGATTTTACTAATGGTCTCTCAAGTATGTTCATAATTTCAAATTGATCGTTAAATCAATTTTCTTACATATTTACTCCTAAAGTTAATAATAGTTTCACTATGAGTCATTCGGTTAGTATAAGGAAACTTTGCTACAAGAGTCCTAATCTTCGCAAAAAGTGAAAATATTTTCCAAACATTCTAAGTTTTTCTTTCCAATCTCAACTTTCATTACAAGTCTTTGCAGACATTTGATGTCAAATTGAAATTTACATGCCATTTTAACATTTTTTAATTGGATTCCGTCTTGCAAGGACCTGATTTACTACGTTAAATAAAAGGTAGATGATCATGATGTCAAGATTTGAAGGTTCGGGATCCATTTGCACGTTTCTTAAAGGTTAGACACATCTTATTAATTAAATTTTTGGTTTTTATCTAAAATGATAATACATAAATTCTATGAGTACAGCTTAACTATCACTATTATTTGTGACGAAATAATCAATCACAAATTTGCGTCATATACAATATTTGCTCATTTTCTATTTTTGTCATCGATGTCTTTTTTGTATTGGTTATTTTTGCTTAATTAAACACCTAATTTTGAGATAATATGAATCGAAATATGCATTTGTTATTGTCATCTCATTAAGATAGTCAATTGCATAAATCTTGTTATCGAATACATTACTGAATATCATTAAGTCGGATACTTAGGCAATCAGTCAAGTGACATAAGCTAAAGTTTTCTTATGAATGGGAAAATTCGAGGGTCATGATGGCAGTCACAAAGCGAAAAGACAATAAATTTAAAGACCAAAGTTTGATTGGTATTATCACTATGCATTACTGAGAGGGGAAACGGCCTTCATTCATATAAAGGTACGTAAATATATTACTTGTTAGGCTCTGCAGGTGAAGTCCACATATCTAAAGATTAAACCACAAAAAGATTATACCTTTGTTTTTCTTTCCAGAGATTTTGCTAGTCATATTTTCACACTATCTAGATCAACCTTTTTCAATAAATTTGGTGATAAGGATGGAGAGATATAAAAATAGAAGAACATGTTTTTTATGGGTTATTCCTATATACAGTCCATGTTATATTTACTATTATTGGCTTTTTGGCCTTTTGAGTAATATCATTGTCCCAACAAAAACAAGAATGGAAATACTCATAACAAATAGCAAACCCTTCGTCCCAACAATAAACAAGAACAATTGCGGAAATTTGAGGATTGAATTGCAAATATTCGAAACTTGATACGATTAAAGATGGGCAATAGAGGATGATGTGGATCAAATTGGAAACAATTGAAAGCTAATGGATCTCTGATTCTAATAAAGAATGACTCAAACTGAACCGAAGAAGGAATTCAGGGACCAAAATGGAAGAAAAACAAAGAGGGAAGACTTGCGGTCGCAAGTTGGCCAAAATAATTTCCTACAGCTACACATATAAAGACGTGATCGTAGCAGTGTGTAAGAAGCGATTGCACTAGCTTTATGACACTAAAAAAATTATTTTCTAATTTGACTACTTCGGGATGAAAATTGAGAACCAACCACTAAAGAGAAAAAAGAAGCAAGATACAAGAATATACTTTCATACACAAAAATTGACTATTATTGTCTGGATTTTGGATGATGAAGAGGACGATGCAAGGAGATTGTTCATTAAGTACTGAAGAAATCCAAGAATTCAAAACTTTTCCCTTTTTCTTTCTATAGTTAGAATTCAGGTGATGTCTCAATATTCAATCATGTATTTTTGTAACTTTATGAAACTCGACTAAATTTCTAATCACTAGGATAATGATGAACCTAATGTTATACTCCCTCCATCCTATTTTTATAGACTGATTTTCTTTTTTTTTTTCTTATTTATATAGTCTTGTTTTTTTATTGAGAAAGTATTTGTTTTGTTCGTTTACTAATATACCTTTATTTAATTTCCCTAGTTATAACCAATTTTTTCCACTTAATCTTAAAATGTATAGATTTTAATTTACGTACTTATTGAAATCATCCAAATACGTACACACAATTCTCGAAGGGAGTAAAGTTTAAGCTGTTCATAGTATTTAATTTGTATAGTTATCACCATTATTTTTAAATACTACTACTAGTTGTTGATAATTAAATAAGGGTAAACTATTTTTTTTTTTTTGTAAACATTGCTTTTTGAATGACATTAAGGGTTTGTTTGAGCCCCATTTTTTTTTTTTATATAAAATACATTTTGGAATAATAGATTGACGAAGAATGTGTGGTTAAAAAATAAAGAAAAATTTTGGGTTTGCGTGTAATACTATTTTATTGAACAATGTGTGATTGAAAAGAAGAGTGAAAAAAATGTATTTTGAAAAAAATGAGGATCAAACAATGGTTATATGAAATGTCTTAATCCGTGTGAAAAATAAAATCAACCTATATAAATGAGACGTATGAAGTAATATTTTATCAAGACATTGACATTTGATGCTTGTTTAGCTTGAATGATTGTTATATGCTTGATACGTTTAACTATTGATCTTTAATTGCATTTCTTAGTGATCTTTGTTTTATTCGAGAGAAAGAATAAGGATTATAGCAGTTGATAACGATCAAAGTAGGGTCGGATAAGGGATAAAGATATATCATTATGCCTGGCATGATTTAATTAATGTGTAGTGATTAAATATACGACAATATGCTCTCAATCTTCAAGAGATATTGTAGGTTCATTTGTAAGAATAAACTTAATATTTTTTGAGAGAGATTATTAAATGAAATATAAATTGATTGTAGAGTTTAGACAAGTGTTGTCATTGTGTTGAATTGTTGTTAAAATGGAATAATATAAGGGGGATCAAGGTTAGAGAGTTTGTCATTAATGGAGTTCAATAGTTTAGTATTTAATAGTTATAGATTTACAAAGTCAAAATCAATCATATTGCTATTTGATTATAGTTAGTATTAAATTATTAATTAAAATCAAAATAAGTACTTTGCCCTTGTGGGATGATACTTTACTCACATTTAACCTGAATGATAAAAGTTATGTTTGTTCAAACTATAACATAGGAACATAATATTATTTAATCAATCGAAAACACTCACATAAGGAGATGTGTGCCGGTGCCTATGCCGGTGATGAGAACGTTGGGGGAATGAAGCCTGGTACGAGATCAATAAATACTGACTACTCCATGTATAACCATCAAAGAATGGTTTCAAATCGGACAATATTCCCCTCAACATAATTCATGAGAGAGAAGGGTCTAGAGTAAAAAAAAAAAAAAAATATTTTGATATGGCCATGCATTGATTTTTGGGGACCCTTTATATAATTATATAAGTAAGGGTGAGAAAGGGCCAGTCATATAATTTGAAGTCAACAAGACTTGCTTTGGGGGCTAAGACTATATTTCGAGTCTCAGGAGCAACCCTGAAGTTCGGAAAGGGCCATTGTGTGGCAAGCAATCATCTCTGCTACACTACGTACCTTAGCCAGATCTCATTATAAGTGATGTTGATTCACTTTGGATGATGAAAATTGTCACAAAAAATCATCTTTCGTTGTTTATGTTTAAGACAAAAAAATTCACCGTAGGTAAAATTTCTTGTTTTGATTCTTATTATTGGGTCAATAGTATAAGGTTTTATAGATGGCAGCTCGAGAAAACCAATTATGTATTAATCGTAGAAAGTGAATAAATTAAAATGTTAGAATTGGCGACAGACTAGAGCAAACTTTGGGTAATTCTTTGCAGACTGGTTACCCCCTATATAACAAGGTTAGGACAGAAATTCTAATTGACAATTTGGTCCTCATTCTTCAAAATGAAACATTTATGTCCTCAATATTTCGTAGTAGCAATTAGGTCATTATAGGATAATTTTATTAGAAAAAATCATAATCTACGTATTAAAAATTCTGATTACAATAAAAATTGTAAGGTGCTCGGGACAAATGAAAGTAGGGTGTAGCTATTCAATAAAAAATGCCATTCTCACAATCTCGAGGGGGTGGAAACAACCAGAGTTGGCGGTGGGAAGGTGATCAACAATAGTTGTAGTTTTTGAAAGAAGGTTGGTTGGATTATGTTTGAGTGGAGAGGATGATTTTTTTTTTTTTTTCATTCTTGATTTCATTTAATGTCGTGTTTAAAAAGAAGGGTAAAATCATCTTATTTTTAAAATTTTAACTTGTTAGTTAAATAAATGATAAACTTATCCAATCGAGATCTAGGTTGTACTAAAATGAAAGATTGGGGACCAAGGTGCAACACATATCAAATTTGGGGACCTCCATGCTATTTTCCCTGTTAAAGGAAATTATAGGACTTCTTGAAATTGTAATAAATGTTTTTAGTTGACTACAAAACTATTAGAATAAATTGATTTCTTAATACATATAAAGTATCATGTAAAATATATAACAAGTGTTCTAACTGAAGAGGTGAGGAAGTGCGCATTTTGACATTTTTTGGCCTTCAGAAGAATGCGTCATGCACTAAAATGCATGCACTTGAGTTGCATCCATCCATGTTTGACACACATTAATTTATTTTATGATTTATTATAAAATCATTTCAACCACACATTGACATAATAAAATATTTAACACTAATTAAAAAAAAAAATCATACTATTTACATTTTCTTAAAATACTATTCAAAATTCATTTTTTCTCAATTAATGAAAATCAAATAGGCTCTTAATGACAAGAACCGATAAGGACGGAACACGTGCATTAAAAAGACATAGCATTACTTGAATGAATAATATACATGATAGATATACATACGTTAAAAAAGGTCATCAATAATGATGAATAATGACACTATTTTAATGAATAATATTACATCATATTTCGTCCCGTTAGATGCCCATTAAAATAAGATTTTTCTAAGAGAAAATAAGTTTTGGAATCGTGAATTTTTCAAGAATCTATAATCAAAATATAGGAAAAATTTTGAGTCTACATATAAAATATTTTACTGTTCAAATGTGATTTGAAAATGAAAATTTCTTTAAAAAAAAAATTGAAGAATGGTAGATAAAGTAGGGAACAAATGTCATTTTAATTCCCAAGTGGATTTACTTTTGCACAAAATTTCAAATCTTACACTGTTGGCAATTATTAGCACGCTTGATGCTCCCTCGACTTTTATATCCAATATACATTTCCAGTATTTACTTTACCCCTAATTCCTTTATTAAACTTGGAATAAATCATAATCATTGACTTAAATTGATTACTTGGTCCTCAACTTCTTTCTTCTTCTGCTTTTTCCTGTTGAGGGAACCAAAAGAAACCCTTTTTAAACATATACTTCATCAACAAGTTCATGACAAATACTTAGATTTATAACTTATTTTTATTAATTAGTTGTTGATCAATTATAATAAATTCATACGTTTTGATTTAAAATAATAAGAAACCCAGCTCAGGAGGTCCCCAACTTTGACAGGTGTTTCACCTTGGTCCCCCAATCTTCAGAGCATAGCATACATCTTCAACTTTCATTTTAGTATAACTTAGATCCCGATTGGACAATTTTATCAGGTCTTTAAAACCTAGCTAAAAGTTTATAAATAAGATGATATTACTCTTCTTTTCAAATAATCAAGAAATTAGATAAAATCAAGAACGGAAAAATATAATATTACTCTTCTTTTCTACTAACGCAACCCACCTTCTTTCCTACAACTACAACTATCCCTAATCACTTCACGGCCACCACCATGAATCACTGCAGCGTATACCACTATCCCTAACCCTTGTTGTTTCCACCCCTTGGAGATCATGAGAATGACAATTTTTATTGAATTGTTATACCCTACTTACACGTGTTTCGAATGCATTCAAATTTCCTAGTGTAATCACGTTTTCGTGTTTTTAGAAGATGATTTTTCTAGTAAATTTTTCCAATAAGGACCTAGTTGCTACTAAAATGAAATATTGAGAACATGAATGCTTCGTTTTGAAGAACGAGGACGAAGGTGCAACACATGTCAAAGTTTGGGGACCTCTTTTGCTATTTTACCTAGAAAATAGATAATTGATCTCACACGTTTTATTCCAATCTCATCATTGACACAGTCAAGGTTCACCCTCCGGTAAGTCCCTTGACGATCTCTCTGAAAATATTATTTTACAGTTTATTATAATTCCTTAACTTAATAATATCTCCAATATTCACTTAAAAGAGGTTTTCTTCTTACCTTATTATATAGGAGGTATTGAGTATCCAAAAAGTTTTCGGAAGTTTTCTTAATTACGTTGTCAGCTCTAACATTTAATTTATTTACTATCTACGATCAATACATAATTGGTTTACTTCCAACTAACTTCTATATAGCTTTAAATCACTCTTGACATGATAATAAGAATCACGACAAGAAATTTCAGAACTAACAATGAAAATCTTTGTATTGAATGTAAAACACAACGTCCTCTCCGAGCCTCAAGTGTTGCTCTCGACTTGAAATATAGTCTTAGCTCCCTTGTTGACCTCAAATTATGACTGGCCCCTTCGCTCCCTTACACAAATGGGCCCCCTGATTATCTATGCATGGCTTTACCAAAATCAAACACAGTCATCTCCCCTTTAACACTCTAGACACTTCTCTCTCTCATGAAGTAATGTTGAGGGGGATGCTGTCTGGTTCGAAACCATTCTTTGATGATCATATATGCAGTAATCAGTACTGAATGATCTCGGACCAGGCTTCATTCCCCCCAAATCTCCCGTCATGCCCGAAGGCGGGCACAGGCTCGGGCACACATCTCATCATGTAAGTGTTTTCGATTGATTAAATTATATTCTGTTGCTATACTTTGAACAGGCTACGCCAGCTCTCAGAATTCCGATACAATTTTCTTGATGAAGATATGGTTTACAGATTTTTTTTCCTTGATATAAGTTCCACTGTCAGCACAAATAAAACCAATTCATACCTTCTTTTCTCTCTGTATAGCATTTACATTCACTTCACTCTCTGCCCAACTAAAACAGGCAGACATGGACATTTGCTCTCTTAACTTAAGAAGCAATGACTTCCATGGGAGTTAGACACATTTTTAGCATAAAGCCTATGAAATTTTCATCACTTGTCTGTTTTCCAAAGTCATCTATATTATTTTGCAACATCAAGACTTTTCTGTTCCTAGGTAGTGGTGGCTAATTTTCCAGCAAACTTAGGCTCTATTTGAACCCAATTTTTATAAAAAATGTGTTTTATAATAGTGATTTTTTAAAGAATATAGTTAAAATGTATGGAAAAGTTATGAATTTACGTGTAAAAATATTTTATGAGAAAAATGTGTAATTGAAAATGAATTTGAAGAAAAATGAGTTTTTAAAAAATTGGACTCGAACAGGGACTTAGTTTAAGTGCAGTCCCCAATGCATCATTAGATGGAATACCGCCCGTTGATGATGAAGATGGAGTGGCTTTGGGAACCTTGGAACTGCCCCCTACACCATGCTTTCAAGATTTGAATCCTTACTCTTTCAGGTACTTCAAAATTTGAAATATAGAAATCAATTATTTATGATTAGCAATTAGTATCTATAAGTAGTGGAATATACATGCTTTAATTTAAATATTAATTAATTTATAATTGGGATCAATAGCATTGAAATCATAAACGAAGATCAACTTTAATTACAATACATAAACATTAATTTTTATTAATTTAGATCTGTCAATTGGGAATACATACATGAAGATGAGTGCTAATTCATCTATTCTTAATGAATATAATTAATATCCAATCAAGTGAACTGAATTTTTCAATTATATATTGATGATAATTAAATAGTTGAGAAAATCATTGATGATAATGTTTAAATCTATGTAGAATACCAAAAAAAATTAGGATATTATAGAAAAAGTTTAAATATAATTGGGGTGCAATCTTCAAAACAATGATTCTCACTTCATTTGACATTTAATACATTATAAATTCCATTTAATATATTACAATCATTCATGTGTATGAATTCTGTCGAAGTTTCGTGGCAATGTAGCATTGTTCTTCCAATTAATAGCCTCTCTTATGGGTGAATCTTTATCATTCTTGAAGCCCATAAGTCAAGCCCACAACACAACGTGTCCTAATGAATAAGCCAACCTATTATAATACATAATGGAGATTACTTTTTGGAAAGAGAGTAAAGTGTCGTTGCAAACTTATGTAACAAATATTGATGATTATTTAATTTTATCAAGATATTTAGATAAATTTTACTTACTCTAGAAATTTGTATATTAATCCATTTATAACTCTACTTTAAATCTTATATACGAGTCGACGTAGTAAAATTATACTTGATTTTGACTCTCTCAATTCTCATATTTATTCTCTTCGTTTCATAACATTTTATCAACACAAAATTCAACTAATTGAATAATCCTAAGTAATTCTTATTTTCTATTCAAAGAAAAATACGGATATTTAGCAAATTTAGTTGGCAAATTGATTCTTTTTTTCAGTTCAAAATAAAAGAATGTTGTATTAATGCTTCGGAAGAAGCACAACTCTATTGTCTTTATTTTAAAACATTATTATGTTATTGCTCTTTAAGAAACACAACTTCATATGAATAGTATGAAAAAATTTTAGTTGACGTCTTCGAGAAAAAACAATTCAACTACATAAATATTCATGAAGAACGATATTTTGTTATTCTTAAAGAAATCAAAACTTGTATACAAATCAATATTAGAATATTGTGTTAGTTTGAGTATTAGCATTATATAAGTCCATTTTTGACGAAAGTATTAATGCTTCTAGTGAAGTATATAATTTATTTACCAATGTTCCATTTTTTTCTATAAGAATATTGGGTGTGTTCCAAAAAATATTTTATTTGTACTCTTGAAAAAGTATAATTGTATACACATTAGTATTCCAATATGTATAAAGAAGATGACAATGTTTGTGAACAAATATTATATATGCATTTAAACTTCTTACAAGGATTTTAAATAATCAATTACGTTATGTGACCATTAAATTCTGTCAATTTATTATTCGTATGCAAATCACGAAAATAAATATATATTATGGTAATATTTCAGTAGAATATTATTTTTACCAAGCAACTGATTTTGGTAAAATAAATTACTTATAAGAATATTATACTATTTCCCACAAGGAGCAAATCTTTATACCGATTAATATTTTAGGGTGATAATTTGTTATTGCTCCTAAAGAAGCACAACACATATTGATATTGTCATAGAATATTTCTTATCTTTAACGAACATGAAATTACAAATTTAATATTTTAGAATAATATTGAGCTATTTGATTGTTTGATTTCCAGTAAGTTCAAGGTGTCGCGAACAAGTAATAAAGTGATAAATAGAGTATCGTTTCCGTGAATACTACAATATAAGATCAAGTAATATTAACTTTAATCTAACAACAAAACTTATTTGAAGAAATTATACTTATTTATCTAATTAAACTAAGTATTCTAATGAGCAAATTATGCAGCTTTTGTAAATTAAGATTAGATATTACTAAAACTTCAAATTTCCTTATTAATCAGTTTCAACACAATTAAATAACATGACAATATGTACACATTTCGTTGATTAATATTCCTAAATTAATTAAATCTATCATATGATTGATTGGTGTGCTCAGCAAACGTACAAATTGGACCGTAGTTTGGCTAACCTCTTCTTCCCATTCGGGCTAGAATATTTATAGAAATCATGCAAAGCATAATGATATGTCTATCCCATATCAAACTTTACAATGATTGTTATAACGTCCTACCTATCATATTGTCTCTCTAGAATAAGTAAAATTCACAAATCAATCTAGTTAGTGATTAAGTAATTGAAAAGTATTATATCCTATAACAATCATCCATGAATAAACACATATTAGACGTCAAATTATAGAATTTATATTAAAACTTCATAATAAGTGTTCATCAATGCCTTAGTAATAGAAACCCTAGTTTTGTATTACAAAATCACAAGAAAACATGTTTAATTGGAAGAACATAACCTAAATTTTAAATTGATGATGAAGAATAAAATAAATTTTGAAATCTTGAATCTCTTCAATGATTTATTAACATTACAAAATCACACGAAAACTTGTTTAACTGGAAGAATATAATCCGAATTTTAAATTGATGAAGAAGAAGAAGATAGATCTTGAAATTTTGAATCTTTTCAATGGTTTTTTGATGAATCTCCAATACATTTTCTTGTTGTTTTTCCAAAAAATCAATGTTGAAACTCCAATTTCTTGAAAACTTGTAATTATCTTTTAATTCTTACAAGAATAATGGACTATCCTTTTTTGTGATGATAATATACAAATAATGATTTATGAGAGGTGTTCCCTTGATGAATGAATGATTATGTTGGTTATTTAGAAGGATCGAAATTTTGATGAAAATCGTTTTTGAAATTCACTTCCAAGATGTGTCAAATATAGGAAATTAGCCAAAAATTTTAGTTTTGTGTAGCACTGCTGTCCACATGAAATATTTTTACTCCTTCATCTTCCAAATGCATTCAATTGAGTCCAAACATCCTCCAATCGTCAATATAATGTCCGAATCAACTATTAAATATGTGCATTTTAGTCCCCCAACTTTTATGTTTCTTCCATTTTCACCTTTCTTTGTCAATTTTCGTCTTTTTCTTCCAATTTAGCTTCCAATTATCAAATTTCACCTTATAAATGATATATGCAATAAATTAGGCTATAATTAATAAAAACTATGAAATGCATATATTTTAAAGTCCAGATAAGTGAATAAAATATATTTATCAAACACTCCCAAACTTAAAACATTTATTTATCCTCAAACAAAATTATAACATAATTTAATAAACAAACGTGCACCAAAATTTTGGTTAGATAACTTGCCATTTTGTCTCGGGATTTAAATCACTGTATAAATACATAAACAGCTTCAAGGCCACAATACCAAAATCAATATCAACTTTCTCCAATGCAAAATTGATGTGTGTGTAAAGAATCAAGCAAAACATTATAAATTCACAAGTTAACTTGAATTCCCAAACTCGATGGTCAAATTTATTATTTTTTCACTCGTAAGATTCACACACACCCAAGTTTATTCTTTTTACTCTTTTCCCACGGTATGATCTAAAGTTGAATTTTTATTCTTATCCTTAGCCTTTCTAATTTAGATAGATCTCAATAATTGCAAGTCAATATTTCATCAAATAAGAATTTTCCAAATTTTTTTTATTACTTCAACTTCAATACTCAACTAGACTAATAACCTCTTGCTAAAAGCCAAATTTTCACAAATAAGTATTTGGTACTTAATCAAAGCATGTAGTACATAATTTCTTTAACATTTTTTATTCATCTTATATGCGGACTTCTCTCTATCATGTTTTCTAAATGATCATTGTAGCGAACTTTTGACTAGTCATGTCAACGAGTCGAGCCACGAGCCGAAACTCGAAGCTCGGAATCGACTCAAGGAAAAAAGATTCGAGCTTTTTTTATCCGAGCGGAGTTGAACAAAAGTTCGGCCAAAAAATTGAGGCTTCACCCGAGCTTTATATATTCAACTTGTTTTTGTAGACATAATTCTTCATATTTACAATCCTTCAAGCATATTAAAGCATCAAATATAGATCTTCTTTTAGTCTTGTTTGTTCTTCATATAAAACTCGACCACCTAAGCTAAATGCAGTTTCTGATGCTACCGTAGACACATGAGATGTTAGTAAACCGCGAGCAATTTTTGATACAATTGGATATTGCCTTTCGTTACACTTCCACCATGATAAAATACTAAATTCATGTAACGTCTACGAACATATACCTAGCTAACTCAGAATGAATTTCAAGATTTGTACCACTAGC
>CAIGRP010065266.1:0-19302 GCA_903798385.1 Fraxinus cuspidata | reverse complement strand
ACACGATAAATTGGTGACGAGAAACCCTTGGTCCTATTGCTCTGTCAATGAGACTTCAAACGGGACTGGGTTATAGTTGAATATGCACTTAAGGATTACATCGTGAAGCTTTTAATTGGGCTTTAATGGCTTATAAGCAATGATCCGTCAAAGTTGGACGTGCATTGTACGTAATTTTTAAAATACTTTATAAATATTATAAAAATAATATTTGATATCAATTTGTAGAGATGATTTGACGAGTCTCGAACGAATTAAAGAAAATAAAATTTAGGATATAAATTTAAGAGAATAAAATTGTATTATCAAAATTTAACTTTTATGATTCAATTTCTTCGTGATGATGAAAAACTACAAAAAAACAACATTTTATACCACATTTGGTACATAAGAATTAATTGTCAATACATAAATTTAAACATCTATTAAAATTCCTAAATACATAAATAAAAGTAAATTCATTTATAATAATAATAATTCTAGATCCATGTAAATCAAGATTTATCAAAACAATATTTGTTGTGTTTAGATTAATGTAAACGTTAACTAATTGAAAATCAATAACACGAAATACATACATGATAAGGATTTTATAGTATTTATTACTATTGAAAAACGAAAAATAAGGTATTATTGAAATAATTGAATTGTATTAGGATTAAAATCGTCCAAAAAATTAATTTCATTTGATGTGAAATTTAATATATTATAGATATTAAATATTTAATTATTCTAAAAATTATTTAATAATTAAAATAATACATATCAAACATCTAAAATTATAAAATACTATATATTTACTTAATAATTCCTACAATTAATTAAATATAATTTTTAAGTTATTGAAATGTAAAAGCTGACTATTTTTCATGGTTTCAATCTTCTACTGGACAAATCATATTTAATAAATTTATAGGAACTTCATATATAATTTCGAAGTTTCCAACAAAATGATAAGTCTCAAAATCAAAATCATATAATATACATAGTACTGTACTTTAAATCTTATCTAAATCTTTATCGAATAAAGTCATTTAAAAATTTTGAAGTTTTTAATAAAACACGCCCTTATTTCCAAGACAAGGTGCTTTTCCCACGTCTTGCGCATAGGGGCCTTTTTTAGAACAATGCTTATAAACAAACAATACAATGACCTTCTATCAAGTTTNGAATAAAGTCATTTAAAAATTTTGAAGTTTTTAATAAAACACGCCCTTATTTCCAAGACAAGGTGCTTTTCCCACGTCTTGCGCATAGGGGCCTTTTTTAGAACAATGCTTATAAACAAACAATACAATGACCTTCTATCAAGTTTTAGCCAACTGATAATGCTCTATAAAAGTCATATTTATAATCATTACTTATTTATTATTTACATATTTTGTGGGATTCACCACTTCTACTATTTATAGTTACTAACAATTCCACCCAATCAATCACTCACGGAAAATTAGGTGAAAGAGTGCAATTAACTTTCGATTATGAGAAATTGAGCAAGCTTTAATGTTTGATAAATCTAGTCATATTAGTTATTTATTTAAAACTTCAAAGCTGAGATACAAAGTTTAAAATTTTAAAAATCAGATATTAATTAAATTTATATATGAAATAACTAATTAAAAATATATTTTTATAAATTAAATATATGAACGTCACAATTCTACATAATTTGGTCACAATTATCAAATTAATTGATCACAAATTATTTTTCGGTCATAAATAACATTTTTTATACATCACAAATTATTTCACGATTACAAATCAAAAATTCCATCGATCACACATCAGAAAATTTATGTTACAATTTATTACACGATAAAAAATTATCAAATTATTGGTCAAATTTTTAGGTAACATATTATTTATTGGTCACAATTAACTAAATAATTTGTGACCACCACCTCACCATTGCCTCCAGTCGCACTCTCGCCAACACCGCATCCACTACCTCCTAGCAACACCATTGTTGCTGCGCAACCGCTTGCACTACTTCCAACAAACTATCATTTTCAATTACAAAATCTCAAACAAACTATCATTTTCAATTACAAAATCACCACCAATGTCAACGCCAACATCAACACCACTACTACCATCGTCGTCATCGCCACTCGCACTGCCACCACCATCTTACCATCAACGTCATGCCCAGCAGAAGCAGCACCACCACCTCCTGTACCAAAAATCACACCCACCATCTCCATCAAACCACACCCACCACAAAATCCCAAACCCATAATCGTCGCCACCACCATCGCATCACTACCATCACCTTATCAAATCCACATCAGTTTGCAGTCCACAACCGCGACATCGCTGCAAGCCATATGTGTCATGCACGAGGCGCCGCATGACGAGCACATCGTCGCTCGTAGTTGCTGTAGCAACTTCGCACACAACGAATTTGCCGTCACCCGTTGAGTGCGGCGATGCTATTGTGGCTTCCGGTGGTGCTGCTGTTGTGTGTCATCGCCTGCTATGTGATGACAGTGGGTCTCTCGGCAGTGGTAGAAGAGAGATGATAGAGAGAATAGATAAAGAGAATAGAAATGAAAAATGATTTATGGTTTGGGTTTGGGTTGGATAGAGGTGGGGTGGGGATGGTTATGTAGATTATATTATTTTTATAAGATTATTTTTAATGTTTAAAACTTATATTATTACCTGATTTTTGTATAAACAAACCTTAAATCTGATTTTTGAAAGTAAGCTTCGATGTAATTTCCACAAGATGTAATCTATGAGCCTCAAATAAATGAGTAATAACTTCGTGTCCAATATATTATGGTTTGATATCTAATACAATTTCATGTACATCATTAAAATAATATATTTATCTAAAAAATGATTTAACATAAATTATAATTCTATATAATTCTATGACACATGATTTCTTAGTCTATATCGTAACTTTTTCAAGATTCTTCAAATCACCATTTTCAAATGCTCTTTCAACTACTTGTGTCGCGACACTCGTGTGGAGCTTTCCCTTTGCTTCTATGTAGACAAGAAGATATTTGCTTGCCATCTTTTAAGGGGACAAGATGTCTCTAAGTTCGACTATCATGTATTTCGCTTGTAGGGCTCGCCTAATACAATTCGACTATTTCTTTAGTACTTGCATGTTTGACCTCGCCCAATTTAGGCTCAGGGGAAGTTGGTCAAATAGCTTCGCTTCGACAAAGCCTATCCTATCCTTGTTTTGCAGCGTCATTTTGATTCGTTATGTGGCTCCTCATTTTGCACACTAGTCCACCCTAGCATCCTCGTGGGACTATTCTGTTCTACGTGGATTTATGAAGTAACAAATATGTAAAAGGGGTTATTTTGTTCCACTTAGATTAGAGTGATAAGTATCTAAAAGTCTCGAGATATTTTGCAGTGAATTAAAGTTTCGTCATTTATACATATTAGTCATAGTTGAACGTGCGTTGCACTTTATTCTGAAATGTTTTTTGCGTGCTGTAAAAATAATATTGTAAGATGTAAGAATATAAAAAAATAATTAATAAAAATTGTTAATGTGGAATGAACTTCTGATTTAAATGAAATAAAAATTAGCTTGTGAAAATTATTTAAATAGTCGAGGAAGTAAATTAGAATAACATCCATCGAATGCCATCATTTCATATTTACTAATATACATTGAATATATCAATTGAAATTATTTATTATACATACAAATTATGTCCCCTCATTTACCTTCTATGTATCTTAACAATTATTGAATAAAGCAATTGGAAGAAAACTCTTTAACAATATTCCGTCAAATATGATTAAATAAATCAAATATATATTGAAAAAAGAAAAGTAAGATAATGAATGTGTCAAATATACATTCATCACTACTAAATAGTTGACAAAATAATTAATGATAATATTGTTTGAATGATTCTAATGATTAATAAACTAAATACATATTGAAAAGTGAAAAGTAAGGTTTTATTGAAATAATTAAACACATACTGAAAAAAGAAAAATAAGGTATTATTGAAATAATTGAATTATAGTAACGATAGAATAGTTCAAAAAATAATTTTCAGTGATATTTATTATATTATAGATGAATTATATCCGACCGTGATGCATTGTCAACTTCCAATTGTTCCGTGTCACATTCAGAAAAGTATTGGATCCAACTTGCCAACTCATCTGACTGAGACATCAAACAATGAATTTTCCAATCTCTTTTGAGTGCATATGGACTGTGGTTTTATTATATTCTGTCTACCTCTGGTCCCACATAAAGTATTGTAGGGGAAGTCGTTTTTGTGACGAAAGAATAAAGATGTGAAAAATACTCTATTAGGGTTAACAATATGCAGCTGTAAGGGCATGTATGATTCATTTTCTCTTTCTTGAAATTTTCAAGTGTCAACTTTTTTGTTGTTTGATAGTAAAAATTTTCTTGGCAAAACCTTTTCCACCCAATCCCCCATGTGATCCATTTTCCATGTTTTAGATGAATTGGTTTTCCCACCAAAGTGGTGGGAAAGTGATTTCCATTTTTTTTTGTGGCAATGGAAACAAATTCTATACCCAATTGTAAAAAAAAAAAAATCTCTTTAATGGACAATTTCCATGAAAATTAAAATCAAACGAACACCAAAAGATCTAAGGGTCCGTTTGATTGTAAATGTGGAAAATAGATAGAAAGAAAATGAATTTCAGGGAGTTGAATTGCCTAGAAATTGTTTTACTGAGAATTGTAATTAATTGTGTTTGATTGGTATAATTTTTCACCTAGAAAATATTGAAAGTTTGATATCCGTTTGACTTTATTTTTCATAGAAATTGTCCATTAAAATGATAATTTTTTCTACCATTGGGTCTAGCATTTGTTCTAATTGCCAAAAAAAAAATTTAAAAATTTTTTAAAAAAACTTACCGAATATCATTCGTTTGGATTTGTTTTACATGAAAATTATCAATAAAAGTGATAATTTTTTTTACCATTGTATTTAAAATATTTTTCATTTGTGAAAAAAAAAGTTGGAAAACAGGTTCCCACCAAAACCTAAAGAAAACAATTTCCTCAATTTCATGGAAAATGAGCGAGTGGGGGTGGGGGAGGAAAAAATTTTCTAGGGAAAAAAAATCCTATCAAACACTACAATTTGGATGGAAATTGAAAAACTTTTCCATAAAATGGGTGTTTTAAAACCCACTCTAAAATTTCAACAATTCCAAGGTGAAAAAGTATATCAATCAAACACAATTAATTGACAATTCATTGGAAAACAAGTTCTAGACAATCATTTTATCTGGAATTCATTTTCTTTCCACTCATTTTCCACCAGCAATCAAACGGACCCTAAGTGGCAAGTAGACGCGTCTCTCGTACCAAGGGTTAACAACTATAAAATATAAATATTTGTTTTGCAAGTTTCATATTTTGTTTTGTTAATTAATGATTTGGAATTAATAATTTAAAAAGTGTAATCCAAAGCACAATTGCCTTTAACTAATTTGGTAAAACTTCAAACAAATTGCAAGAATCACACCTTAACATCCACTTTTGGTGGACTACTTTTCACTTTAGTTTGTGCTCAAATTAAAATTTCTCCAGTTAAAATTTTCATATGGTATTCAAAGAAATTGATCAAAACGGTATGCTAATATCCTCCTATGCAATCTACATATTGTGTTTCAATTATCTCAATTACAAACCTGACCTTGTTAATACTTGATCGTTCTTATGGGTAATCTAATACTAATCGTTTTCCAAGAAATCTTAATGCAATAAAAATCAATGAAAACCCACAACATTTGTCTTTCTATTATGGTACAGAAAATTGGTGGTAAAAGTGTAACGTGGAATAATGCTTGTGATTTTGGTGTATTTATATGATTTCTTGGTAGAACACTCATCCAACATTATACCTATACAAGTTGTGATCTTGCAAGTGCCCACACATGCTGAATGCCAAATGACAACCCAATAAGCGGCCAATTGCAAATGCGTTCTCATCAATCTTTTTGTGGCCAGCTATAACTAGCATCTCATCAACACTTCATGGCTTTAAATGTTTTTTATATCAGTGTCCTAAAAAGTCAATCTGAATGTGGAACACTGAAAAAATATCCCGCATCGTGCAAGTCGGTAAAAAAAAAACGATCAACTCTACTTTGACCATCTAAGACGATGCTAGGCAAAAAAAGATGTCCGCCTTTTCTGCAAGTTATATTTTCTTGTTATGAAGCTTAGTCGAACAAAATGTGAACTATTGCTAAAAAACTCAAGAAGGCCAAAACGTTCAGCAAAAAACCTCATCATAGCCCTAAAACAGTCCATGAACGTAGCTTTATGAATAAAACATTATTGATTTGGGATATTTATGATTTTGAAAAATTTGTTTTTGTTGAAAACTTGAAAAATATGCATGAAGTTCCTACAAATTTTTAAGGCATATATTCTTTTATTGGTCTCAAATAATTTAAATAAAATAAAATAAAAAAAGCCTTATTTACGCTTAGGCTTCAAGCTTGAGATTTGATCTCCACACTTTACACCCTTTAGAATCTTGTTTAATATATACACGACTTTTTTTATTAATCATGCCATTAAAATCCAATTGCAAGTTAAAGGAAAAGATTGATCAAGCATGTTTGGGGTGGTTTAAGTTCAAACATTTTGTGGCCCACAATAACCATTGCGTCATTTATTAGATGAGTAAATTTAATCAATCCTCATTGAACTTTAAAATTATTATTATTTACTCGCCCATCTTTAACGACACTCATCTTAAACGAGTTATTTAATGGTCACTCATCTTTCCATGTAATTACCAATTCAGCTGAAATCAAACATGGCAAACTTTTTCTATTAAATCTTGATAATCTTGAAGACATTTCTTCTCTGAAAATCACGTCTTCAACCTATTTTCACAACATTTCTTCTCTGGAAGAGAATATTAAGAAAAATTCTTATCAATTTTTCCAAAATCTCCTTGAAATCAATATCAATATAGTATTAAGGCGTATTGCAATTGAGGAATAAAAATCGTGTTCGGCTGGTGCCTTTTTGGTGGCATATACATGGTTAGCAGCTTAATGCCGTCAATACGCCACCTAGGATTGCCGTTTGCCATGTGCAATTTTCCATCCAATAATTTGGAACAGTAATTTAACAAGTGGCAAACGTGTAATTATATGGAAATATGAGTGAGTATTGAGTAAATCTTTAAAGTTGAGTGAGTAAGTAATAAAAATATTAAAGTTGAATGAGTATTCGTTAAATTTACTCTTTATTATAGATAGTAATTAAGATAAATATCGTGCAAACAATTTATCTTTATATCTATCAATAGTTATCATTTTCGATACAAGTACTTAGCCCAATATTATAGTTATCCTTTTATGTAAATTTAGTTATCTTTATTTGTAGCCAATTTCGTGTAGAATTCATATAGAGCCTCAAATGATCGATATATTTGTAGTTAATTCTCTTTATTTTATATTCTACATTGTTCAAATATTTGGTACTTTTTAGCATAGACATCCCAAACATGCTCAAAGCCTTGATTAGCATGACTTTTTATGATAATCTTATGCCATCGAACCCATTAAAAAGAGAGAATTTAAATTGAAGTGTATGTTCATACCCACAAGTTTTATCATGCTTCAAATCTAACATGATTTTTTCATCATGTATTAAACTTTGATGAAAGTCAAAAGAGAAGCATGTAATATTGCAGTCCCCTGATTTTTCCTCACTTAGGATCGAATTCCCATGCCGCAAGTTTTTCATAAGACAAGCCTTAACACGATACGAGAACAAACACATCCATCATTCATATATAAAAATTACTAAAGGCAATTAGCACATAATATTCCACCTTTCAATACTATTGTGAAAAACGTCATTACCTTTCATTTTTTGACATTTTCACCGTTATTTTCACCTTTTTATTACGTAAAAGATCATTTTCATCTATTTTCTCAATTAAAATTTGTAAAATGACGAATATACCATTTTCTTTAAATAAAACAAAAACAAAAAGAAAAAACTAATTGCAATAATAATTCTAAGTTTTTTTAAAAAATACAAAATAGTCCTAAAATAAATTATTAAAAGGGTAATTAGCACATAATGTCCTAATTTTCACTATTATTGTGAAAAATATCCCTATCTTTATTTATTTTTTTATATTTTTACCCTTAATTATACATTTGATTGCGGAAACCATCATTTCTATCCATTTTTATTCAATTTCTTAATAAAGAGATGTGAACCGATGAATATACCCCCTATTTAAATAAAAAAAGTAAAAGAATTAATTTCAATTATCATTCCAAAATTTTTAAAAAATGTGCAAACGAGTCCCAAATAAATTATTAAAAAAAATTAGAAATTAAATTCTTTTCTTTTTAAAAAAAGTGTAAGCGAGTCCCAATTAAATTTATTAAAAAATTTAAGAAAATTAAAAAGTGCAAATAAATCTCAAATAAATTATTAAAAAAATAGAAATTAAAAAAAATTCTTAAACTTTTTTAAATATGAGGGTAAATTCATCATTTCACAGCTCTTTATTGAGAAATTAGATGAAAATGAATAAAAATTATGACTTGCGTAATAAAACATGTAATTAAGGGTGAAAATGCTAAAAAATAAAAGGTATAGACGTTTTTTCGCTACAATAGTGAAAGGTAGAGATATTATGTGGTAATTACCCTTTTAATAATTTATTTGGTGACTATTTGCGCTTTTTTAAAAATATTGGGACTACAATTGCAATTATTTTTTTTCTTTTTGTTTTTATTTAAAGAGAATGATATATTAATCATTTCACAATTTTTTAATTGAGAAAATGGTGACTTTTTACGCAGTGAAAGGTGAGGACGTTACGTGCTATTTACCCAATTACAAATGCTTAATACCTTTGTTAATAAAATGCACATGTCTCGCGTCTTCATTTAAACATATAACATAAATCAAAATAGGAAAATGAAAGGCTATATGTTAGCGTCAACCAACTCCAATTTCTAATTAGATCTGTGAGAATTTATTGTGAACTAATAGAGTGGATTGCAAAAAGAAAATACGCGATTTATTTATTGAAATAAAATTTTGAGAGAGAGAAGGCAGAAAATGCAATGTCACGGGTGGTTAGAAAATAAACATCACAGGTTAACATAACCAAACAACCATGAAACATAGTACGATTAATGCTAACAGAAACCCAAATTCCTAGCCTCTTTCTCCTAAAAAATTCAAGACTTCTACTCAACAAAATGAACTTGAAAATCACGGAGAGAAAGTCTTTTTTCTATATTCTCACATTCCCAAAAACCTTGGCTGTGTATTAGTCAACTTCTGAACAACCCTCCAAAGATAATATGACACCACACCCGTGATTCTTCTTTGGCAATATCACATTCTTTCTGTTTATACATACAAATGCATACTTATATATGTGTGCTTGTCTGTGTGTATTATTTAGTGATCATTTGGATAAAATTATCGTGAAGCATCTATAAATATCTTTTTCATATCTATATGTGTAAATATCACTTGCTCTAGGTAATCAATCATTCTTTTCATTCTTACCTTAAACTCCATTATGGGTCCGTTGCATTGCCTTGCACTTGAACTCAAGGGCTTCTTGAATTTTAAGCTAAACAAGTAATTTTTCACTGCCATTTACTGAATTCTATAAAGGGTTTTATCTCATTTTCCATATTCTTTTTACCTGGTATTTCTATTTCTTTTACTCACCAACCGGCGCCCACAAATATTTCGTTTTTTTTTGTTGGAGTTGTACAAGAAACCATTCTTTGCTTTCACGAGACCTTTTGGGTTATTTTCAGTTGTCTTATTCTAGTTTGATAGGATTGCTTTATATAAGTGGGGTTTATTTGCACTTCTTTCCTACATGGAAGATTTAATGGAGGGGAAGAATTGATATATACTTATGATCAAAAGTCCCTTCTCTCTTGAGTTTTGATTCATACAGTTGATAAAAATGAAGTCTTCAATGTTATTCAAAGTGATAGTTTTATTACAATTATGTGGATGTTCTTTTGGTAAGGAGTGTACTAATACTCCAACTAGTTTGTCTTCACACACTGTAAGATATGAATTGTTGTCATCTGGTAACGAAACATGGAAAAAGGAGATGTTTTCACATTACCATTTGACTCCTACCGACGATTCTGCCTGGTCGAATCTGCTTTCGAGGAAGAGGTTGAAGGAGCAGGATGAATACAATTGGGCAATGATGTATAGGAAAATTAAGAATTCAGGTGGGGTTGAAGGTTTGCTTAAAGAAGTTTCATTGAATGCTGTGAGATTGGATAAGAATTCAATGTATGGACTGGCCCAGCAAACTAATTTAGAATATCTGCTGATGTTGGATGTTGATAGTCTCGTTTGGAGCTTTAGGAAGACGGCTGGTTTGGAGACTCCTGGCAAGCCGTATGGTGGGTGGGAGGCTCCAACTTCTGAGCTTCGGGGCCATTTTGTAGGTTGGTTTAAATCCTCTGCCTATTCATATTATGTTGCCTATTGATTGAAATGAATGCTATTTGCCTTACCACTATATGAAATAGCACAATTGAATAATTGTGTCCACGTGTTGAATTTGAGCAGTCTATGAATTTTAGAAGAAATGTAATTGCCTCATGACTTCAGAACTAGAATTGATACACCCCTATGAATTATATCCTTTAGCATGACTTATGATGCGCTTAATTTTTCCAATTTCTGATTGATCCTACTGTGTTCTACCTTTTGAACTGAACTTCAAAAAGTGTTAGATTGCGTGGAGCCTAGACGTACTTACATTAGGTCGCCTTAGTGTTCTTATTATATAAAGGATTTATTGGGTGGTGGGGCGGTGGGGTGGGTCGGGGGGATTTTGGATGCAAGAGAGGTGTGAAGAAAACTTGTACTCTGGCTAGTGGAAGTAATTCCCACGTCGAGGCTGAACCACCATAATATGTTTATACTTTTCTTGTTTTCTAATTGTGTTTTTTTATCTATTCATTATTGCTCAAAAAGTACAGATTAGGGCTTCATCCATAACAAAATTTAGAGTGGTGAAGTTATTTCTGCTGACTGATTCTATGCTGTGTATAAGTTGCACTGTATTTATTTGTCAACTGAGATTTTGTTTGTGGTGTTGATTTCATGATTTTCATGTTACTGATTTGGCTTTACATATTGAAGGGCATTACATGAGTGCTTCAGCACAAATGTGGGCAAGCACTCATAATGAAAGCCTCAAACAGAAGATGACTGCTGTCGTTTCTGCTCTATCTTCTTGTCAAGAGAAAATGGGAACAGGGTATCTTTCAGCTTTCCCCTCCGAGCTATTTGACCGGTTTGAAGCAATAAAACCTGTTTGGGCACCGTATTATACAATTCACAAGGTACACACTGTTTATTTTTCTCCTCAATCCTATTCCAGAATTGTTATGTTGGCATGTTTGGTACAAAAGAAAAATAAGCTAAAATCTTGCTCATTATAATGTTTAGTCCTGTCCAATACAGCATAGCAATGTGCATGCAATGTTTAGGCTCACTCTTTCAAACTTTGACAGATATTGGCAGGTCTTATGGATCAGTATACTCTGGCTGGTAATGCTCAAGCTTTAAAAACGACGACATGGATGGTTGATTACTTCTACGACCGTGTACAGAATGTGATATCAAAATACACACTTGAAAGACACTGGTTATCATTGAATGAAGAAACTGGAGGCATGAACGATGTTCTCTACAAATTATACAGCATAACGGTGTGCAATACTGATTTATAGAGATGCCTTATCTTTTCTAATCAGTTATTTATTTAATAGAACTGGTTCTCACAACCAGACCAAGGTTTTTTGATCTTACCTTTGGAAATGTCAGAGAATCTTAAACGGAAATTACACCTGAAATTTGGCATTCATTTGGGATTTTTCATGCATAATTTCTCTTTACTTCGTGTTTTTCAAAATATAATTATTAGGTTGCTGTAATTCAACTTGGGCTGTACTAAAAGTTATATAATTTGAGCTAGTATCTGGTGTTATCCTTCTTTGCAGGGAGATCAGAAGCACTTGTTGTTGGCTCATCTTTTTGATAAACCGTGCTTTCTAGGATTGCTAGCTGTGAAGGTGGACTGTGTTTCTTTTCACATTGAGACTTATGCCAATAAGATCCTAAACTTCCTGTTCTCTATTGCATGCCAAACATGCCCTTAGCATTTAACTCTGTTAGCTATATATTTTCTCACTTGTAGGCTGATGATATATCTGGATTTCATGCTAACACTCATATTCCAGTTGTTATTGGATCTCAAATGCGGTATGAAGTTACTGGTGATCCGCTATATAAGGTACTTTTTTGCCTTTTCCGATCAAACAGTCTAATCTCTACGTCATAGTGTTGATATGCAGTAAACTAAATCAGAAGGGCTTTGAATTTGAATGAATTTCTCGTGTAAAGTTTCACTGAAATTTTAAGGTAATAATTATGTCTTTTTGAAATATGATTCCTTTTTTAACTTGGGTTTGTCAGGAAATAGGGATGTTCTTCATGGACATCGTTAACTCTTCTCACAGCTATGCGACAGGAGGAACATCAGTTGGTGAGTTCTGGTATGACAATGTAATTCCAAAAATATATTTTTACATTTATATAGCATCACTGTTTGTGACCGGTTAATTCATTAGAACTATTCTTCGAGAATTTCACTATTTCATTTATACTTCTTCGCTCGATCTATTTGCAGGTCAGATCCAAAGCGTCTAGCTAGCACTCTACAAACTGAGAATGAGGAATCTTGTACGACCTATAACATGTTGAAGGTGTGCCGACGATCCTTTTATTTTTGTTAATTTTTTTGTTAGGGTGGATTTACAGTACCTTACAGTATTAAAGAAGCGAAAAAAAGAAGCTGTAATATTATCTAGTGTACTGTATAGTCCACTCCAGTACTCTACCAAACTTGCCCTAAGGATATTCATATGTGCACCTATATTTGATCTTGTAGGTTTCACGTCACCTGTTCAGATGGACCGAGGAAATGGCTTATGCGGATTATTATGAGAGAGCTTTGACGAATGGTGTGCTGAGCATCCAAAGAGGAAGGGATCCTGGAGTAATGATCTACATGCTCCCCCTGCGCCGTGGTGCTTCCAAGGCTAAAAGCTACCATGGATGGGGAACAAAGTATGATTCTTTTTGGTGCTGCTATGGAACAGGTGGGTATAACAGACCTTACTTTCAACTCTCATCCTTTCTGTTTTTGCAAGGATTATGTATTTTTCCAAATTATTCTAGAAGATATATCTGAATCCTCGTGTGTCTGAAACTTCATCGAGATTTTGAATTCAGTCCATGAATCCCTGTCTATCGTGATTAACTGATTTCCTTAATTATACAGTGTTTCTTGATAGAATGAATTGGAAATCTTGCTTCTTTATTTTTGTTGTATTTTAATTTATATTCTTTAAGATAAGCCCCTGTTTGGTTTGGATTAAAACCAATTAAAATCTCAAGTCAAAGTCAACAGTTAATTTTAACCGCACATTTCATGGAATCCACAACTTTTCAACCACAAATCTCATCAACTTTTATCAAAATCTACTAAAACTTTGATTTTAATCTCTACTAAACGGGCAATATCTGAGGAACAAACTTCTGATAGATCGAATTTTCTTTCTACCTTTACTGCTATAGGCATTGAATCATTTTCAAAACTGGGAGACTCCATATACTTTGAAAAGGAGGGAAATACTCCTGCTCTGTACATCATCCAATATGTATCTAGCTCACTAGATTGGAAAACGGGACATATTTCCCTGAACCAGGAAGTGGAGCGTGTTGTATCATGGGATCAACGCCTCCAAGTGACAGTGACAATTTCCTCAAAAGAGGTATGTTATTTCCAAGTCATTGTTCCCTTAGACCTCAGAATTTACGAGTTAATGTTGTCCTTTTTCATTCTTCAGCAAACAGAAAATGCAGCATCTACCTTGAATTTTAGGATACCACCATGGACATATTCCAATGGTGCAAAGGCATCGTTAAACGGTCAGGACATACTGTTAGCAGCTCCAGGTAAAATTGATCATTCTCTTCCTTGTGCTGCTGTTAATTTTTCCGTTTTCTCTAGTCATTTCCTTATCATTTTAATGTTGCTGTGTATGTTGAAATAAAAAAGACGGTGAGACTACCGGATTTTTTTTACATTTTTGAAGCTAACTTTATAATGTTCCCTCTTGTTGCAGGCAATTTTCTCTCACTGACTAAAAATTGGAACCCAGGTGACAAAATTACTTTGGAGCTGCCTATAAGTCTTAGAACCGAGACTATCAAAGGTACATCTCTTAGCATGAACCAACTAAAACTTTAACTAGAGATCTTGTAGTTAGAAACTACAAACCCAATATAATTAAGACAGAAGCACTGGAAAGCTTAGAGAATTATGAAGGAAAACTCCCCATATGGGTTATAAATAACTAGTACTAATTACACAATCAAAAGAAGAATCCCTTCATTACAAATGCTGATGTGTTGTTTTGATTGCTTTAGACGACAGGCCGGAATATGCTTCCGTTCAGGCAATATTTTATGGTCCCTACCTTCTTGCCGGTTTTTCAAATGGGGACTGGGATATCAAAGCAGATTCAACTAAGTCTATTTCAGATTGGGTTACTCCTGTTCCAGCTGATTACAATTCTCATTTGATATCCCTTTCGCAAGAATCTGGGAATGCAGTACTCGTCCTCACAAACTCCAATCAATCAATAAAAATGGATAATCTCCCTCAAGAAGGAAATGATTCTGCTGTCAGTGCGACTTTTCGACTAGTTCTAAAAGATGCAACAAAATCTACAAAGTTTTCAGGGCCAACGGATGCTATTGGGAAATTGGTCATGCTAGAACCACTTAATTTTCCAGGCATGCTCATTGTGGATCAAGGAGTTGAACAATATCTTGGCATTACAGATTCATCGAAAGGTGGTGGTTCTACCACTTTTCACTTGATTTCCGGGTTGGACGGGAAAAATGGAACGGTTTCCTTGGAATCCGAGGACCATAAAGGTTGCTTCGTGTACAGCAGTGTTGACTATCAATCCGGTACAAGCATTAAGCTCAGCTGCAAATCATCAGATTCTGGATTTGAACAGGCAGCAACTTTTACTTTGAGAAAAGGATTGAGTGAGTATCATCCTATCAGCTTTGTGGCAAAAGGGACAGACAGGAACTTTCTTCTGGCTCCATTACTTAGCTTAAGAGATGAATCTTACACTGTATATTTCAACATTCAGTCATAAGGTGGGTTGGGGTAGTAGAGGTGGAATAGTTCGGAAAATCTAACAATTCAAAGATGAAACTCTACTGGTTTTACATGGTTATTAGCTCTCTGCATCAAGTCTGAAATCAGTATGTATGAGATAGACATTTAAAGAGAGATTTGCCATTAACACTTACGGAGAAAGGCATTTTATTGATTGAACTGTGTTTTCCTTTACAGTATGTTGGTATACAATAAGGAGAAAGTTATTTTTTTCTTTTCATAGTTTAGTTCTTGTTGACCTCAATTTTTGCACGGATACGTGGCCAACAGAATCCCGGCCACCTCCCATCTACAAAGGCATTACATGCACATTAAAACACACCGTTAGGAGGCAAAGGTCGCCAGCAGAGAAAATGTCCGACAACTATTTGCATTTCGACGGTCAAATCAACAGCCAAACGAGAGAGAAATGATTGCAAGATACGGGAGATAGGTTTGGCTAGGTTTAGAATGACACACTTTCGTATGAAATGATCTCACATATACATGGAATTGGAAATTGGCCAAGTGGGGCTAATGGACTAAGCCCATAACAATTCTTTCTTCGGAAAAAATCACATATAACCAAGAAAAATAAAATATTTCATAGAGTACTAAGTGATATTTTATATTCCAAAAATACTGAGTATTATGACATAACGAATCAAACTTATTGGGCCCCATAATTTTAGTGTATTTTTGTAAATGAAACACAATATTACCGATGACAAGCACCCCACCTAATTGTATCTCTATATCTGCCACTGAATCGAAGAATCATCATCTATTATTTTTCTTGAGAATAAAATAAAGCTAAAAGCAGTAACAACTAATTTTCTCAATTATGTGAAGTAAGTAAGGCTTTATCATTCTACTAATCTAACTGCATAGTTGTTCCAGGTTCATTTCGAAAATCAGCATATGCTATATATGGTCTTAGTATCTTGTCATCTTCATTCTATACAATTTTGGTGCTTCATTAGTTTGTTATTACTTGTTACTATCTCCAAAATCTTTGGGTTCAGGTGATGATTTCCGTTATGTATGTAAAAATAGCTGCCTCCTTTTAGTTGATGGTTACCGAAATATCTTTTATACTAAAGTGCTGATTAAGAAAGTAGCAAAAGAAAGGAAGGTTAAACAAATGTATAAAATAACATTAGTGTCAATCATCTTGCGAATCAAAGCATCCCAATTTTGACATTTGAGATTTGGAAAAGCCAAATTCCAAAAAGAAATTGAATGAAAATAGAACTAACCCTCAACGTTTCAATGACGAATGCTCAGGATACAAATATGATAAAGTTATTCAAACATGAAAGATCTTAAATAGCAATATTTGAAGATCAATTACCTGCACAATCTTCATTGGAATTAATCATGCTTTCGAAGTGATATAACTAATTAGGAACACATGGTTTTGTAATACAATCATATCAATGCATGCAGTAAAACAATAATTCTCTAGTATAACACTGAATTTGGGAGGTCGTTACTAGATTGTGCAAATAATGAAATTATTATCACTTACAAATTTCTCAACATATTAAATAAATTTACAAATTGATCGGTCAAAGCCAAACAATAATTTCAACCATATATTTATAATTGTTACGCATTATTATGTTGTGGCACTCCTATTATTCCTCTAAATATTCCTACATGTTATAAATTAGAGAAAAAAAGAAGAAGATAATATGGAGAAGTTAATAGACTTGTGTATAATGGCCATTTGCAAATACTAATTTATTTATAACACTCCTACTTGAATGATTATTTACACAATAATTGCCTCGTTAAAAATATTGTTTAGAGAAATTTTGACAGGATAGAAATTGCAAACAAATGAAAAAAGATTATAAATAATTTAGAGTAATAAAATATTGTTTTGCTAAAATTTTGTCATGAAAACACAATGAGTCGAAACTTGAGCGAAGGAAAATAGAATACAGTTACACCCCCTGATTTCAATTTAGTGAAAAACCTTGTATCTAGTCATCCTTATCTTATACATCAACGTTTTCAATATCACAATTCACTACAATATATAAACAATGTTTTCAAAATTGGACAGGATTGGACCGTTCAGGTCAACCGAAAAACCCGTGAACCAAACCGATTATGGTATAAAAACCTTATGCATAGAAACCGGTGCAAAAAATTGGGAACCGGCCGGTTCAACCAAAAACAGGTAAATCGGGACGTTTTTTACGGGTTTCACATTTGATATTTTCGCAAAAGTAAAATGAAATTGTGTAAAATAATTCAATGAAGAAGAAGAAAATGAAGAATAGAACACTTCATTGCTGCTCGCTCACTCCTGTTATCTTTTTAGAGAAATCACAAATTTTTAATCAAAACATCTAATATTGAAATCTAAAACAAGCTCAAAAAAATACAAATACAAGTATATATGTATGTATATTATGTGAAAATGTGTGATAGAAAAGATTGATAAAGAAGATAGATAGAGTCGGCATAGAGAAGATAGAGGCGGTAGGCAATGAATGGGAAATTGGAATGAATTTTGAAGTTTTGCATCAGATATATACCTATTCGATATTAGGGTTTGGACTTTGGACATATGAACTATAAAATTGGTTTCGCCCATTTAATTCACCACTTAAATTCCATAAGTAATAAATGGTAGATAATGGGTTTTAGAATGATATTTTAATTAATAATTTTTTTAATATAATATATAAATTTATTTATTATTCTAATTCCGAGTCAACCTCGATTCGACCATTCTTGACCTTTTAACTTTTCCGGATCGATGATCGAGCCAGCTTTCAAAATATTGTATATAAAAGAGTAAACTTGCTTGCCTACCATAAGATGTCATTTGTGCCCTAGTGCTAATGTCATGTTGCCCTCTTATTCTCTTAAACACCACGTTGTTGAATTCTTGCAGGGATTTCTTTTTATTGTGTGAGTCATTCTCCATTCTTCTACACTACCCGCCATGCCTCTTTACTTCATTCTCCACACAATTATCCATATTGTTCAAGAGTTCTCTTTTCTTCCCTCTACTTTAGCGCCACCGTGCAGAGGCAATACGATCAAAAAGTTGGCTTCAATGAGGTAATTCAAAATATGATCTTATTATTGAATTCATAATTGAATTTTCATTGGCTTGAATGTTGATCAGGTCGGTGTTGTTGGCGACGCGGGCTAAATGTAAGTGCGGATGAAAGTCTTATTGTATATCGAACAAACAAAAAGTAAAATTTAATTCGCAGGAGCATGATTAAACACTATAAATATGAGTTGGAAATGTAGTATGTAAACTTATCGAACAAACAAAAAGTAAAATTTAATTCGCAGCAGCATGATTAAACACTATAAATATCAGTTGGAAATGTAGTATGTAAACTACAAACAAATACCAAAAATTAAAACCAAGAAGGGATGAAAAAGAAGAAGAACAATTCGAGACAAGTGATTTTCAATTTTTTTTATAAGACGAAATTGCCTCGCAACGGTGCTCACGATTCAGGGCACTTGTCTCCTAAGATACAATTGATTCAACTTATGGTAGAAGCACTTCAAACCACAAATTACAACGAACTTTCGACAGAGTTTCCCTCTACAAAGAAGAAAAAGGTTTTGAATAAATTTTAAAGTGATTTGCAAGAGTTTTTATGCAATACTCAATGCAAATATAGTATGAGATGCCTAATGACCATCCAATGGGTCCTATATATAGAAGATGAGGGGTTGTGAATGAAGTGTCGTATCCCAAACTTGGCAACTCTTGCCAAAAGTCGCACCATTCACTGTCGCTAGTCTGTCGCCATCGCTTCGCTCGAGCAATAAAAACAGCGACTTCGTCGCTAGCCTGTCGCTCGAGTGACAGTCCAACGTCAAGCGAGTGACATACTTAGGCAAAATTCAACAGTTTTCTCTATTTCTTCTCAACTTTGGACCGCAATTTCTCATTCATCCGTAATTAGTTTTGAGATTCTATACCACGACGATCTACTCGATGAGTAGAACAAATTGGTCTACTTACATTTGTAATTTG
>CAIGRP010065263.1:0-12479 GCA_903798385.1 Fraxinus cuspidata | reverse complement strand
GACGGCAGTAGACATCATTTTGCCGAGGAATCATACTAAAATTTTCTAATTACCAACTATTTTACAAATAAATTAAAATATTTACAATGTGTGAGTCAAGGGGCTTAGATGAAGCTGCGGTCCTTGACACCAAGCCTTGCCCACACCAAGTGAGGCATGGCCTAGCCCCAAAATAAAAGGGCAAGGATTCACCCCTAAAACAAAAAAGGAATGCACAGCCTCGTCCAAAATAAAATTGACAAAGCCGCCTCATCCCAAAATCCATAATCTCATTGCCGTTGGACTATTGACATTAGCGAGGCAATGTACTAACTATGAAGTGCTAAATAACAACATCATCCTAAATGGTCGAGATACAAAGAGTTGAATTCCAGTAATAAATATGTGATAAGCTTTAACAAATCGCAAGGCGACAAGCCTTAGAAAGACCAAAAATTTGTAAAACTTTAATATAAACAAACCACAAGGCAAAAGTAGAAGCGAATGCCTAAGTCTGTACAGGGGCTTCGTGCCTCTAAGAAAATCGCCTAACCCTATTAGCATGGGCATAGAATATTACCTAGGAGGCAAATGCTTGATTAAGGCACATCGAAGGTGTATGTCCCATCTAAATTGGCTTGGGAATATCAACATGTTGATGTTAATAAAAGGTAACAGTTGTTAAGCATTTGAAGATCACAAACTCATCAACTTAAGTTAGCTAAGGTACACGTCACTTGACGAAAATTGACTGATGCAGTTGCTATTTATCAAAAATGCCAAAATTGGCTAAAGAACTATCACTTAGTTAAAATGCCTTAAAATTGTAAGAAGAACCAAGATATCAAAAAAGGTACTAGGGGCTTGACGCCACTATGGGCCTTCCTAAAAAAGTTAGGAGGTTGAGAAAGTACAAAAGGTGGAGGGAGTTTTGATGGTGGTAGTGGTCGCTATCATTTCTAGTTAATCTAGAAGAGAAGGTGAGTTATATAAAAGTTGGTAGTTGCTATATTCTTCCTGGACCTAAGCTTATCAATCGCGCCAATGATAGTAGTAGCGACTACCACCATGTATAAGTGGCTGGGTGAGTTTTGTGTTGGTCAATACGCACCAGTAAACTTGGAAGAAGCATCCTTGAGGTCGGCTAGATGATCTTATCTAATTTCAAAAGCAATAGTGATTGCCAAGTTTGCTAGACTACAATTAACTGACTCGCGATTTAGTCATAGCATGTTTAGCCTCATATGGCGATTATTTCAAACAATGAGGTGTTTACCACAACGTTCCACATTAACTCTGAATAGTTGCGAATCAGGATTGGAGGTCAGTTATGGCGGAATAGTGAGATCGTTTATTAGTATTTAGTTAAATAATATTAAAAATTCTTCAATCTATATGTTAATGCACTAAACGTGAAAATCATATACATATGAAAATAAAATTCTAAACAATCCAAAATAATAATAAAAAAATACATGCAACAGCACTCCATAATTATAAACTTAGATAGGCATTATATATTAACAAAATATGCTAGAGCCCTCATCTCCACAATATGAGAAAATGGGTCATAGACCACCTCTAATAATTAAAAATGAAAACCATAGCAACTTGAATGTTAGATCATTCTTAGCTTTTGCACTCAAATAATTTATTATTCTCAAAATCCATATGTAGTCTTCTTCTAATGATTCTCACGCCGATACATATCTAAAATTAAATATGGTTGAACACACTCTAATATATACATGATAAATTTTTAAAATTATTTTGTATTTTTTATGCGTATTGAACGCGTTATGACACGTGAAGAGGAAAAGTTTATCAATTTTAAACTCTTTTAAAACTCATTATTATTGGCAATAAATGACATTTTTTATTTAATGGATAACTACTATTATTAACATAACTATTCAAAATAAATAATATTATTAATTAACAATTTCAAAGAAATTAAACGAGTCTTACATTTTACACTTATTATTGGAAATATGTATAGTATTAATTGATAATTAGAATTTTAAATTAATTGACAACTAGATTTTTATTATCAAAAATAGACAATAGTATTAAATCTTTTAATACATATAAAATCATGTTAATACTTGACAACTATAGTTTTATTATTGAAAATAGATAATAGTATTACAACTTTTAATATTTGTAAAATGTGTTAATAATTGACAATTATAATTTTATTATTAGAAATAAATATGTTAAAAATTTTAATAAATTCTTGTATCCTAACTTTTTTTTTTTTTAGAAAAAGTTATTTTGACATATCGTATCGTATTCAAATTCGTAATTCTTACATGTTCACGATTTGTACACTCAGGGACCCAAGCCCATATCTATAAATAATTGCCAAAAAATAAAGAAATTTCAAATTTAAGAGATTAAGTTTGACACTTTTCAAAATTAAGAAATAAAGTTTATTATTTCAAAAATCAGATATTAATTAAATTTTATTTATGAAATAATTAATTAAAAATATATTTTATTACTTAAATATATTAAGGTCACAATTCTATACTATTGGTCACAAATTATTTCTTGGTCACGAATTAGAAATTTTATAGGTCAAAAATTATTTTAAGGTCAAAAATAAAAAATTTTATAGGTTACAATTTATTCATCAATCACATATCAAAAAAATTATAAGTCACAATTAAATATATTAAGATTACAATTATATACAATTTGGTTACAAATTATTGAATTAATTGACACAAATTATTTCTCGGCCACAAATCAAAAATTTATAAGTCACAATTTATTTATCGATCACAAATCACAAATTTTATAAATCACAACTCAAGCTTTTATGTTTCATAATATTTATTGGACACAATTTATCAGTCACACAATATTTTTTAGTCGCAAGATACCCAATTTAATGGTCACAATCTCAAATAATTGGTCACAAACCCTCTTAATCCCACTACCTCCCACAATCCACCATGCCACCACCACCTCCAACAACTACCATTTTCAACTTCAAAATTATCACCACAATCACCACCACCAACAATATCCAACAAAACAGCAGTCATTGCTGCCCAACGACAACTACCGCACCACTGCTATGACCACCAATAGCTAACCACCACCTCACATGCATTGCCAACATCACCACAACCTCACCACCCCAGCCAAAATCAAGATCGCCACCACCCAAACACAACCAAAAATTAGATCCAAAATTACATATCCAATATCATTGGCCATAGTACCCAGTGCTGCAACACACCTCTGTTTCTTCTGATTGTCGATATCTACCTCAACCTATACTCTTAACAAACTGCACCAACAACTACGCCAAAAAGCATCGACGTCGTCACTCCGACGGGCACCTACCTTTGCAAGCTCTACCGCTCGTCTTGCAACGACGCTCACAAAGTCGAACGCCTCTATGCACGGTTCTCGCAGCGATGCTGCAGCTTCCAGCAGATGGATGGAGTCACTGCAGCTTCCGATGGGTGAATGGAATGGGTGTAACTGTCGTGTTATCTCCACTGACTTCTGGCCCGACTCCTCTTCCGGCCAAAATGTAACTACCAGTTTCAAGACATCCCAACCCACAAAAAAGTGAGATGGTCTCCAACGGCGAAGCTCTCCAACAACGAAAAAATTAATTAACTATAAAAAATAATTAATTAACTGAAAATTAAAAAACAAAAACAAACAAAGCGGGTACGGGGCACGCTCGTACCCCGAACCCGAACCCGCCCCAGAAGGGGCGGGCGGGGCACCCCCGCCCCGAACCTGCCCCGTTGCCATCACTAGGGTAGAGAGAGATGGGAGAGGAAAAAGGTGAGGGAGAAAATTATTAGGGTTTGATTGGGGTGGATTGAGTAGGGTTTGAGTACATAAATTAATTTATAATATAATTATTAATATTTAAAATTTTAATATCATATGATTTTTGGAAAAGAAAAATGTAAATCTTAATTTTGAAATGGAAAATTTGTAACTCTTGATGGCTGTAATTTCCACATAAAGAAATTAAAGAACATATAGCTAGCCCAATCATTAAAGTCAATTTCTTGTTCGAATTCTTTTTATCCAAACTCATAAACCCATTTATTTCATCTTTTCTACTTTAATGTCCAGCCCAATCATTACAATTTTGATAGCTGATTCGGCCCATGAATCACCCCTTTTATAATTTTGATAGCTAAATGATTATCCTTTTTCCAACTCATTTGATTCAATTTTATTTGTTCTCTTTGTAATGTTGCTTTTCAGAATTCATCCCACTGCATCTGCATTTAATTTGGGATTTATTAAGTTTGGTGTTGGATTGTTCATTGATTTGATAAGCAGTTGGATTAATGCTAATGAATTATATTTGGATGGAAAGGATATTTAAGTGTTTTTTTTATATGTATTTTTCAAAATGGGAGAAAATGAAACATTTGAAGACCTCAATTCATAAATGGTTGATGATTTTCTTGATGATTGAATGACATTCCACGTCGAACGAAAATTTACTATGACATTAGATGTAAATTTTTTTATAGATAAATTTTATAATATAAAAAACAATCGGGCACAACTTTAATAGATAAATATTATATTATTCAATTTTTTTTTGGTTACACGTGAAATCCATTCATACGTTATTTTAAAAATAAAAATAAATGAATAAATAAAAATTTCCCCTCACAACGTAAATTTCTGGCTCCTTACTTGCAATATCATGTAGTAGCAGGGGCGGACCCAAGGGGTCCTAGGGGGCACGTGCCCCCAACTTTTGATAAATATATATATATATAATCATGTTTGGTATCAATTGAAATCTAAATTTTAATTTAAATCAAAATTAGCAATTAATTTTAATAACATATTTCTTAGAATCCATAACTTTTTTAACTTTTATCAAAGGTCTCTAAAAAATTGATTTTAATCTCTACCAAACTGGAGCAAAATCATAATAAATTTGAATTTCGATACCATGCTAATTTTAAAAAAATTCGACGATTGTACGCTAAACGAATCTATAAATTGCTTATGTCATCTCAAAACTTATTTTGAGAACTACATTATGGCCATATCATATAGCCCTAACAGATATCGAAAATAGTTAAAAATATGTTAAGCGTGAGTTTAAAAGAAATACATCTAACTCGCACTTTTAAAAAAAAAAAATCAATTATTTAATTAACATTTATTATTTTTTCGATACAAATTTCTCAATGTAATTTTCATCCTTCTATTTGGAAATTTTATATGGAATATGATATCAAAAATTTTCGATAATGTAATTTTCATCATTTTATTAAAAAATTTTATATGGAATATGATATCAAAATTTTTCGAAATTTTACATCCAAAAAAGTCGTATCTCATATAAATTTTCGGATGCAAAATTAAATGGAATATGTTTTTTTGGACGTAAATTTTCAACTGTAAAATCTCTCAACTTCTTTGCAAATTCGATTGTACCCCCCCTTAACTTTGAACTTCTACGTCTGGCCGTGTAGTAGCATATGCTTCATGGATACTAATGTCATATAATTTTTTTACGTTTGGACATTGGTAGTCACTGACGATGCGAATGTTTTGAGTGTGTATTCTCCTGATATCATTTCCACTTCATCCTCTCAAGATCGTGTGCAGTAGTTAGTCCCCTTCTCCATTCTGAACTCTCTGTTAAAGGCCGTGGCCAAATTTACATTTTTCTAAGTAGACTCATGCATGCCACGAGCCTAGACATCCAAACTTGGTATTGTCCACCTTAAACGTGGGGTTGAGCAAACCCAAAAGCTCGACCTACTTTTACACTCCTAATTGGATTTTAGGCCATTGCATGTGGAGAGAGATGATGACGACTTTGGCTAATCCTATCATCATGATGCATATAAATGAGAACAGGCCAACCGGCAAATAAGCCTATAAATTTAGGGCCGTTTTGCATTGCTTTTAAAAAGTCAAAATGAATTTTTGAGATCGAAAAATTGTATTTGGACTCGTTTCGCTAATTGTATAAAAGTACTTTTGACAGTTAAAAGAGCTTTTAAAGAAAACTGATTCAATGTGGCTCTCTAAAAGCACTTCTTAAAAAGGAAATACTTTCAAAAATTAGTTTCCGATCAAAAATTGACTTCCTCCAAAAGATCCACTAATAGGAAGTAGAAGTAAAAGTAAAAGAACAGTCATGCCAAACGGGCTCTTATGTTTCATTTTAATCTCGTGCTTTAAAAGTAATGCTCTAATTTTAGCCTTTCAACAGCAATGCATTTTAATTTGCTGCAATAAAGCACAAAAAAACCGTAGTATAACCATCTGCACGCATCTTAAAACATGTCTTCCAAGTGCCATCATTAGCACAATACACAATACATGTATATACAGGTTGAGCAAAAATATTGCAGTGTTGCACCCGAGAGGTTAAGCAAAAATATTGCAGTGTTGCACCCGAGCAAATCTAACCAAACTCTTCGCAATCTAACATTGAAGACAAAAAGATTTTAGGATTCTACTGAATTTCAAGCTGGTACAGGTTCAGCCACCTTTGCATTCTCAACCAGATTCAAACTATCATAATATTCTACCAAGACTTTCCAACCACCCGGGCACATAAATCCGTCTGGAGGGTTCTCCCTGTTCTTTGCAAGCGTTCGCATCTGGAAAAACACAAGCATTCAGACACAACATTAACAAAATAATTGTACCAAAAAAAAAAAGAGTAAGAAATTTCACACGTCTTCTATTTGGGTCTCTAACCAGAAAATTACGACACAATCACCTCGAAACAATTCTAGTATCAGCATTAAAAGCAACTTTTCCGAACAACCTCGCTTCAAATTATGTCCTGGTTTAGAAAGAATTTTTACTTGCTTATTTCATTTTTATTTTCTTAATCTATAGTTAACTTTATTTTCTTAATCTGTAGTTCGTGTATGTGTTTGTGTGGCGGGTGGCAGATTGCAGAGAGGAAGGAGAAGTAACGAGAAAGCCATTAGTAAGAGATACCTTGGTGCCAGATATGAACAAAAAATCTTGAGGCCTTGAGGGATCGAAGAATGCCATTTTACTCTGAGTCCTATCATATGCAGCGACCTACCATTCGTCCATAACAACAAATTAGATTAAAAAATACTTCATATTTCCAGAGAAGACTTGAAACCATAATAAGAACATCATGAATGTGTAAGGCCATGAATATGTTTATCTACCTTGAATGGCAGAATGTTGAGCCGCTCCAGTCCAGGAGCCATGCTGAGTACCTTCTTGCCATGATCAGCATCGTACAAATCTCTTTTCTCAAGTGGGTGGCTCATGCCAGCTGGATCCCGACCAACGATGTAGAAGTTTGCACCTGCATTTATCCTAGCCTTAGCATGCCATTGTACCTCAGTAGGTCCAGCATAGTGCATCGGAGATGGGAAAATAGAAACTACTGTCGTCTCTGGATCAAGAACACCATCTTCAAGCACCTATAACAACAATCAATAACAATATAGAATCAATACCTATCCAACGATTTTCTACAATCAAATATTGACTATATTGCAGCACGTATTCGGATATATTCACCCATCCCCTTTAAACTATCATCTGTTGAAACAAGGGAAATTTTTTAGAAAAGCGCGCTATCGTGGAGGTATCTCTACAAAAGTTAATTTTCAACATCAAAACAGAGCTTTTGGTTTCAGTCTACCATATACAACAGCAGGATATAGGAACAGAATTCAGCTTGAGGAGTTGCACTTAAATATGTGCAATAATCTTTATATGAGATATTACGAACTTTTAGTTCACATTTGTGCACCATATAGTAATAGACAATATAATGAACAAGATTTTATCTTTTTTTCTTCTTTTGTATTGTCTGGTACTATCCATCGTCAATACCGAACACTCAGTCCTTGTTTGAGAATAGATTTTGTAAAAAGTGAATTTTTTGAAGAATATGTGGCTAAGTACGGAAAAAAATTGACTTTACATGCAAAATTATTTTATTGGAAGAATGCGTGGTTAAAAATGAGTTTGGGAAAAAATGAGGTTTAAAGAATGGGGCTCGGTTTGTATTTTATTACTAAAAGATGGTAACATGTGAGGTCAATATATTAGATTTGAGAGTTAACGAACCTTCTCATGTTGCCTCATTCGCCAAATAAGTGGAACATCATCAGCCTTTGTGTAGCCTCCCAACGGATGAAGCAAAAGGACGGGATTCTTGTATCCCATCTCAAGAAGCCGTCTGCGTGTGTCAGTCATCAATAAAGCATGTCCATTGTGCACTGGATTTCTGAGCTGGAAAGCAAATACTGCATCTGCATTCCGTTTCTCAAACTCGTTTCGTAGTTGTGCTGGGGAAAGACGGAAACGATCAAGACCGTCATTGTACTTGATCGGTTCTAAAACCTCCAAATCACCACCAATCAGCCAGTTTCCAGCGCGGCTAATAGTTTCCTCGACATAAGGTAGACCAGGTGCAGTGGTTCCCCAAGTTCTTGCTATTCTTTCTTCTTTATTATGCTTGTAAATCTCAATGCTGCAGTTAGAATCGACATAACGAATTCAAATTTCTTGACAAGTACATATTTTATGCTATCAATGTCTATCGCAAGCGTAGAAATAACATAATCTTCTATGAGAAACAATGGACCAAGAACTCTAGGAGTTCTGTTTAATTCCGTTATAAAGAAAAAATGAACACAAAAACATTTTCCACCTTCATTATATTATTATTTGATCCTAAACTTAGTGCCAAAAAACAAAATTTTGATGAATAACATTGAAAAATTATCAATTTTATTACTCCATAATCCCATTTTATACCACAAACTAGGGCAATCCTCGCATACAACTATCTGATCAGCACTAAGGGTGCATTTAGCCCCATAAACCGACTAAACTAACTGACAAACTCATTTTTGTTTGTATCGCACCAAAGCTGACTTATTTATCCGAACGGACCTAAGCATGATCGGTTTGGGTGTGCTCGGGTATAGGTCCAACTTTGGGTTAGGTTGGGCCTTGTAGTAAACCAAAGTTCTCGGTTGAGTAACGGATTAATGAAAATCCGAACCAACCCGTTCCAAGGCCACCATTAGCTCCTACTTGGTTCGGATAAATTAGACTTTTAGTAAATTTTAATAAAAATTGATGAAATGTTTGGATGATAAGTTGTAAATTTCATTAAATGTATAATTGAAAATGAGTTGCGGAAAAAAAAAGTGAATTATAATTTGATAAGTTGTGGATCCATTGAAAAGCGTTGAAATTCATTCCAACTCCATGCATGTACCGGAAAGAAAGTTAAAAGACCAAAATGCCCTCAAATAAATAAATATGCCCAGGTCATTTCACATAAAAATCTGGAATAGGAAAACAATTTGTCAGAAGATTCACCCTTAAAAACAATTAGCATCAAAATTGAACAAGTTGAGATCTATTGTCCAATTTTTGTCATCTAATTTAAACATTGTTTGAGCTTCAATATTTGAAAAAAAAAATGATTTTGAAATAGTGTTTCGGAGTATATACCGCTAAAAAAAGTAAGGAGAATTTTTAGATTTATGTATAATATTATTTTATTAATGAATGTGTAATAAATAAAATAAAAAATAAAAATAAAATGAATTAAAACTTAATAGGGCCAAACAAGAGCTTACTGTCCCTAATTAATAATCCACGCGTCATTCTACATTAAAATGTCACCTATTTTTAAGCATAAGCCCGTTAATCTACAATGATTTGTCAATAATTAATTGGACAGAAAAAAATGAACAACAAATCTCAACTCGAACACGGATGAAATATAATGCAATTCAAAAGTGGTAACATAAAGAAGAAATTTATGTTAAGGAAAGTGTGAAATGACTAAAATGCCCTTACTCGCTCAAGATGGCCACCAAGTTATCTTCATCGTCCACGAGCGCCACGCTGGTAGAAGATCCGACCCGACCCTTCTGAGCATCGTCTATGGCGAGTACAATCGGCACCGACATGTTGACAACCGATCCATTTTCGAGCCGGAGCGAGTTGAAATGAAGCGTTTGGAGGAACTCCGATTCACGCATAAACCCCTTCAATGGACTGGCCCAGCCTTCGCTGAGAACATGAACCCATTGAAGATCGATTTTCGAGAGCCTGATCTTGGGCAACCCTAAGGCCTGTTCTACTTTGGAGTCCTTTTCTGATTTTTCAACGAAGAGTTCGATTAGTTTCCCTCCATCCGGGTTGATCAACGAGGCGGATATCCGGGTCGGATATTTGGTTTTCGAGGCGGGACCGTGACGGAGGCGGAGTGTAAGAGGTGGCGCAAAATGGGTTTTCGTTGGTTGGGCGAAAGAATGGGATAAAGGGGATGGGTTTTTTAGGTAAAGAGAAGCCATGGCAGCCATTTGGAGGGAGAAAGGGATATGTTGGGAAATATAATTGCAAGAGAAAGTTGCGGTAGGGGTATTTTGGTAAGTTAAAAAGTTCAAATTGTACTAAGAATTGAATAGTGATAGATACTAGTGCTAGAGTTTGAATGGATTTTATGTTGTTGGATTTTATTTTTATACTTCAGGATTTGGGTAGGTAAGTGTTGGGGGGATGAACCTAGACACATTTTTAAATTACGGTATCAAATTTGAATTCAGCTAGTGTTAATTGTCTTTTTTTAATCAAGTGGGACATGTAAATAAAAAAAATATATATATATATATAATTATAAATTTACGTGTAAGGTTATATCATTAAAAATATATATAATTAAAAAATAAATTAGAGAAAAAATAATTTTTAAATACCCTTATTTTACCCAAACAAAAGAACAATATTTTAAGAGTTTCTTGATTATTTTATTGAGTATAGTGTATCTTTTCAAATTAAGCTAATGTTTGGTCCGGATTAAATTTTGATTCTAATTCAAATTAAAGTCAAACAATCAATATTAACTACATCTTTCATGGGTTCACAACTTTTCAACTACATATTTCAAAAATTTCTATCAAAACCTACTAAAAATTTAATTTTAATATCCATCAAACATCCTCTAAGAATGGAATCAATTATTATTAATGACTTATTTTAATTTTTGTTTGGCTAAATTTCTAAATTATTCATAAATGGTCCAACATAATTTTCAAGCACTCTTAACAAATTCAAAACTTCTACCCCCATGACTCGTTTCTCAAAATTTCAATAATATTTGTTCCTTAAAGTGCTTCTTTCGTTCNCATAAATGGTCCAACATAATTTTCAAGCACTCTTAACAAATTCAAAACTTCTACCCCCATGACTCGTTTCTCAAAATTTCAATAATATTTGTTCCTTAAAGTGCTTCTTTCGTTCATTCGAAAATACAGAACTATATGAATAAGGGAGAAACTTCATGAAATGAAGATTAATGATTCATATAAATTACTTAGTGGAAAATATCCCGAATATCCAAATGCAGTTCAAGTAATTGTAGTAACATGTTGACCCCCTTGGCATTCTCAATATTATGCCTTGAATAGTTACAAAGAGCAACAATTATATTTTAAGAGAATCTTGATTTAGCCCTTGTTTGGGGCTTCATTTTTGTCAAAATACATTTTTTTTTATTTTTCTTATTTTTAACCACATTCTTTAATAAAATAATATTACAAGTAAATTTTAAAATTTCTTCTTATTTTCTAACTGCACATTATTCAAAATATCAATATTTCAAAAAACATTCTTTTCGAATTACATTTTAAATGGAGCCTAAATATACATTTAAAATTAAAGCAATAATGCTAAGTTTACATTTTTTGATGTATACTCTTTTTTACATTACCCATGTTTTCAAAAAAGTGTAGGTGAAAAAAAAAATTAAATTGCTTAATGATGTACTGTCACGTGACACAATGTAAACAGTGATGTACACGTAGTATGATTGAAAAGAAACTATTTTTTAGTGTCGACCCTGAAATTTTGGATGTCATGTACGATATTTTAAAATGGTGCCCCCTTATAAAATAAAATAAAAATTATATTTCAATAATATTATATCATCGCAAAATTATAATATTTTATACTTTTTTTTAAATGTCATGAATAAGAAAAGTAAAAATTAAGTTTAAAATAACTTCCAAACTTCATCAAAATTCATGTCATCAATAAAGAACCATCCAAGCCTCTAAATTTTTCGTACAATTCCATATGAGAAAACTTTGATATCAGAAATATCAAATACCACATGTAAACTTTGAAATATAACAAATTATGTAAAATTATTTCTTCTCACATTTCTAGAAACAAACTAAGTAATTAAACTTTCGCTTCTACCAAATCTTCTTCAATAGATATCAAAGATGTGTCATTCAATCGTTCTTAAAATATGGTTGATTGTAAATAAGATTTTAATAACTTCAATTTTAAAAAATTTCTTTCGACAGATACAACTATAACATTGATTATCAGTAATACTATATAAGTAATAAATGTATTCAAAAAGCGATTCAATCTTTTCAAATAAATCAATATATCAAAAGTTGTCTTTTTTTTTTTTTTGGTATTTCAAATAAGTTAAT
>CAIGRP010065225.1:0-19296 GCA_903798385.1 Fraxinus cuspidata | reverse complement strand
CTTGGTTTTAGCTCTCTTGTGAGTTTAAATATTTTTTGTGATGAGATCGACCTTACTTGGGTACACCTTCCTTTTTTATTTTGCTTTTTTGGGGTGCTTATTAACTAGACATAGTATGACATTAGAACAATTCCATTTATACAAAAATGGATGATAGAAGAGTTTGGTAACCTCTCACATGCGGGGCGGGCCACACATGATTAAAAAATTCCAAAAAAAGTTCAACTTATGAAAGACTCCTCAATCTAGCCTGTGAGAAAGAGGCATTTAATGGGCGATATCATGTTGCTTTTTATTCAATTTATCACAGCGGTTAAAGGCTTAAACATATTCATCTATCATATCCCTTGCTTTACTCTTCTCGAAAAAGATTATCGTTCCCATAAATTCCTACAAGCCATTCCTTTAATATTTCTAGCTCTCGGATTCTCTATTTGGCCAAAGTATGACCCGTTGCCCATAAGTCAGTCCCAAAATGCTCACTATGACTTGACTGAGGCATTTTCCTCTTGTTAGCTTGTCTTTTGTTAGATAAATCCCACGTAACTTTGACTATTTACTGTTTATTGCCTTGGCTTGGTTTTAGCTCTCTTGNCTTGGGTACACCTTCCTTTTTTATTTTGCTTTTTTGGGGTGCTTATTAACTAGACATAGTATGACATTAGAACAATTCCATTTATACAAAAATGGATGATAGAAGAGTTTGGTAACCTCTCACATGCGGGGCGGGCCACACATGATTAAAAAATTCCAAAAAAAGTGGACCCTCATTTGTGAGTGTTTGATCGTCTATTTCTATCAATCATTTTCTATACAAATAGCATGGTTGACCACATTATTGGGATTGCATAGGTGCACGTGACATGAACAACGTTGGGTGACTTGAATCCAATAAGACATTTCGAACATGGTCGGATCGGATCAGATTGGATATGTGGTAGAAATCAAATTTTCCATTAACTTCGTACATGCATCAAATAAAGGGCAGTATGGGCGGTGGAGAATCATCCAAGATAAACACCAATTGCACCAAATCACATTCTTGTTGATGGGAGTGTCCACGTGGAAAGAAATAAATCGTTGGAGGTTAGTAGGACCCATGTAGATAACTCACCCGATTTCTTGTCCTCAATTCATGTAACATCCCCTCAATTTCCCCTGTTTTTTGAGATGAGTCCTCCACTTGCTTTTTTAGTGGCTAAGCAACAAGAGAATATTACTTTTTATGTGCAGTTGATTCGAATCACCATTCCTGTTTGTTCTAGCTAATTGCTAAAGTCAACTTTTTTAATAGATTATGATAAAAATTAATGAAACGTGTCGATGAAAAGTAGATGAAAATTGTGAGTTCCATAAAATATATGATTGAAAATAAGTTTGACGAAAAATAAGTTTTCAAAATTAGGGTCAAATAGGGGCTAGATTAGAAGAAATGGGTAGTCAAAATTATTTTTAATGCATAAACACTAAGATACACCTAGATGATTACTAATGAGAGGTGAGACCAATTAAGAAGAATTGAGTAAGGCACGACTTATGTAGTTGGAAACGTTTTACATACCCTCAAGAGGCTATTGTTGATTTTATCTTGGAAAGTAGATAAGAAGAAAGGATAAGAAAAACCAATGTAAGTACATGATATGTTTTTTAATCATTGCTTTCAATAATAATTTGATAGAATAACAAAATCGTTCACCAAGTTGACCCTAGAATAGTGAGACGAACATGTTGTTGTTGACACTACGATCGGATTTTTTATTATAAAGTAATAACTTATCATGATTAGAAACCAATCTTGATAACCTTTATTCTTTCGAATTTCAATGGCCTAAATATTATGCCATCATCCATTAATTAGATTCGATTATAAGTATGTTCTTGATGGTGTTATTAGAATGTTTCTATAATTATTTTAGTAAGACCCTGTTTGATTTAGATTTTTTTGAGAATATGCTTTGTAAAAATTAATTTTTTCGAAAAATGTATAGTTAAAATGTAGGAAAGAAATTACGAGTTTAAGTGCAAAATTATTATATAGAAAGAATGTGTGATTAAAAATAAGTTTGGAATAAATGAATTTTAAAAAATCTAACTAAATATTTTTAATTTCGTTCAATAATTAATTATTATATCCCTTAATCTACAAAAGGGAAAATCACTTAATGATCTTGACCATCTCAAATTATTGACAATAAATAATTGTGTCGTGGAAAAGCTTGTAGAGATTATTTAAATGCTATTAGGTTATTTTATTCAAAAAGGAGTCGTTGTGACCGTTTACTAACCTTAATTAATTAATTGTTACTTTTCGAGATTTATTCATCTTTTTCAGGGTATCACTTTACACAATTATTATTTACTACAGTAAAAGATAGTAGAGTGGAATGATAATATTAATAATTATTATAGAAGGTAATTATAAAAAAAAAATGATTGTCTAATACGTAAGTTATACTTATAAGTAAAAAGAAAAAAATAAAATAAATAACTTTTTACCAATTGAAATTAAAAGAAAGTGAAAGCATGGGACTTAACTAAAAAAGAAGCAAAAAAATAAAATAAAAATTGTCGTCTTTTAGACTTATATTGGCAATACGAACAATGAGGTATAACATCAAGATAAGCTAAAAAGAAATCACGAACATATTATCAAAATAAGTAAATTTTTTTTCTTAACGTTAAGCTAAGCCAAACATGCTCAACATATAATCATATTGTGGGAAGCATAGATGGGATAATATTTGTGCTGTGCCAGTTATGAGGGATAATAATTATTTTGAAAAAAATAAATAAAGAAATAAGAGGATATTTTTGTACAACCTAATTGTCTGTTCTCTTTACTTTTTTTAAGCAATTTTCAGTTTTCAATTTTCGAAAACACTGAAAACGCGTTTACTTACCTATTTTCAGAAACAAAATTTTCAAAAATGAATTTAAAATTTACAAAGAAAACGGAAAACGCCAAAAAAATCGTTTTTATTGTTTTCAGTTAAAATCAAGTCAAAACTTTATTTTTGATAATAGTTTTTCAAAATGATAAAAAAATGCATTTTCAATAATATCAAAATGGACACTAAAAATACAAAATTCAAAATGAATTCAAAGCTAAAAACTGAAATACGAATAGAACAACTCCTAATTTTCTCAAAATTAAGAATAGACCAAGTGCACCGCACCTTATTTGATTGCCTGTACAACAAATACCACTACCTTAGACTTTGTAAAATTTCTAATATATATAGTTTTATGTTTCCTTTCCTAACCAAAACTAGACGGGGATGATATTATTGTTAAAATGATATCATTTTTCCTTTTATATTTATATTGTCGAATCTCGTCCAACAATATGTATTAAGTGCCTATTTTAGATAAATTCTGCTTTGACCTCTATTTTTTGTAAAAGAATTAACTCGATAAGGTCAAAATATTATTCGAACATATTTAATATTAGTTTCTGACTATTCAAAATTCTTGTCAAACCGGTCAAAAGTATGCACTAAATGCTTTTAGAAAAGAATTAAAATCTATTTTAATTTCATCTTCGAGCTTCACTAGACGCATTTGACTCTTTGGCCAAATTTTGAAGTCTTGCCTATAAGCCATGTTTTGTCCCTATTTTCTAATATTTATTTTTCCATACATTTCATGAAATTCATAATTCTTCTCAACTTTTTAACTGTATATTTTATCAATTTTTATAAATTTTATCTTTTAACTAAACCAAACGCGGCCCAATGCCAATTAATAGAACAAGAGTAGCTAGCAAACAGTAACCTAGTAATAGCTAAAATCCAACAATAATACGAAAATAATCTTGCTACACTTACACTATCTTCTCTTCTACACCCTTTTTAACACTCTTTTTTGCAATAATATCTACACTCTTGATTTTGCATTCATTTACCACATTAAGACACAGATTTTCTCCACATAGAAAGAGAATGTCAACCAAATTATCATAATTAACGTACATATAGCATTGTTCAGGTGCAAAAAGAGTCATGTTACTTGTACAAAGTTAAGTTACAAAATTGGTTTACAAAATACGTGTTGACAACATCTTGACCAATGGTTTAAAAAATAATTTTTCAAATCAATGGCCTAGATCTTACCACATCATTTTGTCAACAAATTTTTGTAAACCACCTTTATACAAGCAGTATAATTGATGCAAAAATAGTAGACAATTGTTAAACAACAGTGAGTGTATGAAGATGAAGATGTAACAGAAGTTACAGAACGGTTTGTGTCACAATGGCCCACACATTGAAATACTGCCAAAAAAAAAAAAAAACTGTTTTCAGGGTAATTTATTCTCCACAATGCACAGATTTCGAAATATGAACTTGTCACAAACAAGAAATTCTCATGTATGAAAATAGAAAAATGAAATTGACAAGTTCTGTTTATTTTTGTAGTTAAAAGTTTGAAGTGTTTTAATCATTTGGCACAAAAGCTCTTATACCACCTTCCACTTCTAATTTGCAAGCCTTTCGCCGCCATCTACGAGCCCTTATATTCTCTCTTCAATTTTTTTTTCTCTCTACATCTGTATATTTTCAAGAAATTTGAAACAGCCTTCTCGCTCAAAATCAAGTGGCTAGCTGGTGAAGGTTGTACCTTTCACAAAGAAAAAAAAGCTGTATAATACATTTGGATTAGCAAAATTTTTGGTGGATTCAAGAAAAATCATCATTGGCCGCAGTGAGAAAGGGATTTCATAGAGAAAATCTTGGAAGATTTTTGGGTATTGTAAAAAATTCAGGATTAAAGTTTTCAACTTTTGGGAGTTGCAAACTGATTACTGGTGACAGCTTGTCCTTTCTGTGAGCTAACGAAAGAGGTGGGTTCTTTTTGCGTTTCTTAAGAGTATATTTTACTTTGTGGTAAAGGGATGAAGTTAATGAACAGTGGGTTTTTAATTAATTTAGGGAACCTCATGTGGGTTTATCTCTTAATGATTGAATTTGAATAAAAAAGATTGAATTTTTTTATATATATAATTAAACAATTTCAATTTGGTAATTTCTTTAGATTAGATTATTCTCAAATATTAAAGAATTGGGTTTTGACTGAAAATTAATAATATTTTTACTCCTGTTCTGGATTCTATATATTTTTTATGGATTAAGACGTTACCAATTGAAGCCATACATACTCAGCGCTTACATATATAAATATTTGTGCTTATATCATTTTCTGTTTCCTTTTTTTATACATATCCTGAAACTCAGCTGGAAAATTGTCATGTAGCTGAGTGTTTTGTCAATTATCGATGTCATGAATTTTTATAGGTGTTCATCTGAACGTTGATTAGTTCTGTACTGATGTCATTAATTTGAGTTCATCAGGACCTTGATAGGAGTTGTTTCATCGGTGGATCTTGGAAAACAAACAGTATCATGGGCTGATACACTTCTTTGCAAAAATTTGAGCAATTCGAGGTTTCAATTGTATGAGTTTTCCATAATGCCCCTCTCCGAGTTTCTGAGAATGGCTAGGGGGAATCTTGATTCTGGTGATCAGAACAAATGCCAAAATGATCTCCCTTCTCGGTAAGCTTACTTGTGCAATAGTTTTGGTATTATTTTACCCTACTATGCTTGTTGAAATGAATATAAGTTTGTAACTGTATAGTTGATTTTGGGTATATTAATTAATGTGATAATAAGATATTGGTGGATTTGCAAGCAGAGCTGAGAATGAGTTGGTTGAGCTAGTTTGGGAGAATGGTCAGATTGTGATGCAGGGTCAGTCTAGTAGAGGCACAAAAGGCCCTTCGATTCACAATTTACAATCTCACATGCCAAGAGTTCGAGATGCAGGTATAGGAAATTCCACCACATCAAGGATAGGAAAATTTAGTGGAGTTGAGTCTATCTTGAATGATGTTTCGCCTATGGTGTCCTCGGGAGAATTGGATATAAGTCAAGATGATGAAATAGTTCCTTGGTTAAATTATCCCATAGATGATGGTATGCCGGAAGATTACTGTTCTGAACTCTTACCAGAAATATCTGGTGTCACGGCTAATGGATTGTCTGCCCAATCGAGCTTTGAAATCAACAATAGAAGTAGTTTTGACCAGTCAGAAAGTAATTTGCATAACGACGGGAATGCATCGAAGGTTTCTTCTTCTAGAGCTTCGTGTCCATGGCTTTCTCAGCAAGGCCAGACGTCAGATCCATCCCTAGGATCTGGAGTTTCAGATATTATTAGCAATAATATGAGTAACATTCCAGATGCTATATTTGGAAACTCAGCTCGAGGTCAAGCAATTGGAAATGATTCTAACAGTGTAAAGTTGGAGAGTCAGAATGTAGAGATTCCCAGTAGTAGTTCAAATTTGTTGAACTTTTCCCATTTCTCAAGACCGGCTGCTCTTATGAGAGGTAACCTTCCAAACACTGATGGAATGCCTATTTCAGGATCATCAGGTGTGAAAAGGATAGATGCTAACCTGAAAGGTTCTGCTGCCAATAACAGCAATCCTGTCAAATCCACACTCATTAAACGGTTTAATAGCATGGAAAAGGATATTGACATCCATCTTCCATCTACTAAGGTATGCAACAAGCTCGATTCAAGACTGCCAGTATCAAAGCCACCTAAGGAGTTGGTTCCTGCTGAACAAACGGAGTGTTTAAACCGAGAAAATTATGTTAAAAACCACAAGTCTCTGATTCCAAGTAATGCTCCCAATGCAAGCAATGGAGTTCCGGATAGTGAGAAAACTGTAGAGCCTGCAGTTACTTCTTCTTCTGTAGGCTCCGGCAACTGTGCTGATAGAGCTTCATGCGATCAGATGCATAATAGCAAGAGAAAATTCAGTGACATGGAGGAGTCTGATTGCCATAGTGATGTAAGTATACTGAGCAAGCTCCATTTGTACTGTCCTTGTTTGATTTTTTTATTTATCTTACCATTTTATATGCAGGATATTGAAACTGAATCTATCAGTGTTAAAAAAGCAACTTCTGCTCGAGGAGGTACTGGTTCCAAGAGAAGTCGAGCTGCAGAAGTGCACAATCTTTCTGAAAGGGTGAGCAGTAATAATTCGGAACTATATGAAATCGAATTGTATTTGTGGTTTTTCCTTATTAGAACAATACATTGATCATCCCATTTATGGCATGTGTAAGCAGAGGCGAAGGGATAGGATCAATGAAAAAATGCGCGCATTACAAGAGCTTATACCCAACTGCAATAAGGTAAATACCACAATAATGCAGTCTATTGAATTCTATGTGATCTTCATAACTTAAAAGCTGAAGACCTAGAGGTTAAAGTATCAATTAAGGGCTAATGAGTGAGTTAATTCGTGAAGCTTTTGGTCTATGAACTCGACTCATCCATTCTTTTGATCTTCTCAAGTTCTCCCTCCAACAGGATTCTAGATTACTTCATATGAATTTCTGAACTTCAAAGTAGATAATGCGTACAACTTTTTCTTTTTCCTCCATTACAAACAGGCAGATAAAGCTTCAATGCTCGATGAAGCCATTGAATATCTCAAGACCCTTCAACTGCAGGTACAGGTAAGGTGAAGCTTCTCAAGAATAGAGAGAATTACATTCAATTGAAAAATCACAGGAATGTATTCACTTTACCCACTATGGTTTAGGGTATGTTTATCGATACAATTACAATCCCAGCACATTCCTCTTTGTGCAGATTATGTCAATGGGCGCCGGGTTGTGTATGCCACCAATGATGTTTCCCACAGGAATGCAACACATACATCCTGCTCACATGCCACATTTCTCACCCATGGGTGTTGGAATGGGAATAGGTTTTGGGATGGGTATGCTAGACATGAATGGAACTCCCGGATGTCCTAATTTTCCAGTACCTCCCATGCAAGGATCGCATTTCTCTTCTCCAATGCCAGGGTCCACAAATTTTCCGAGAATTTCTGGTTCCAACCGACAGATATTTGGGCATCCCAGTAATGGACTTCCCAGCTCAGTCCCACAGGCACCCTCGGTTCCTTTACCTGGTTGCCCTCTAAGTTCTGCCATGGGTTTCAATAGCTCAATAAGTGGAGGTCGCATGAATGTGCCTAGTACATCTCTGACCACAAACTCCAAGGATCCAATTAGAAACAAGAATTCACAGCTGATGCACAATGCTGAAGCTAGCAGCACAATGAACCATACATCTAATCAGGTTTGTTATTGTTACACGTTTTCTCTCATTCTTTTTATTTTCAGACAAATCGTCACTTGATAAGGCAAATTTTCTTGAAAACAAAAATTGTAGTAGAATTTGAATGCTATGAAATTATGGTTCATGAATTTTTTTTGGTTACTTGATGAGCATTAGATAAATAGCTAGGTTGTCCAATACTCCTCGGCTACATTAAATCTTCTTCCCTCTTTTGAATTTTTGGTTTTCGTTCCTTTTTGGTTTCTCTTTTCTGATTTTCAGATGGGCCAAACTGAAGCAGGTATAGGATAATTCACAGAACAGTGAGATAAATATCAAGAATGATATTAATGAGTATTGGGCTTTACACGAATTCTTGAAATTCGGTTCTTAAGTCATAAGTGAATATTGTTTCTTGTCACTAACTTATTGCTCTATCGTTACTTCTAATGCCTGAAGTTGTGTAACATTAGAATATGGCAAAATAGGTAGTTTTACCGTATTTGCTAGAGCATGTGTGACATGGCACAATAGTGTCAAACATAGAAGGAAGCTAATGGTCTGCAATTACACTAGTTCATCCAAATGAAATTCCAGTAGACTATTCATACCAATTCTAAAGTGCAACTTCTTGAGGTTTTTGTATGCTCACACTTGAGCTATGATATTTAAAAAAGAAAAAAAGGAAAATCACTGTTGAATTGTCTTGTCTAGGCCTGCTGTTCTCATTCCTTCTCCATCTTCTATTTTTCCATTACTCTTCCGCTGTCCTTTTTTTCTTCTTCTTCCTCAGAACTTGGAGTTTCTTTACAAGTTACAACAAGTTGTCATGCTAAGATTAATTGGCCTAACCTCACTAAGTGGGATATTGTATGGTACTAATATATTGAGTGATATGTGTCATTCTTTTCTCATTTCCTCTGCTTCTTCTAAGTTAAAGATAAAAAGTAGACGTTGATAGATATTACTTGATGTCACTTCAATTGCCACTGATACAAGTGTACAAGTAATTGCTGCCCAGTCTTTTGAAGTGTTCTTTTAAGGAACATGTAATCGTATAATTTCCTAATATCGGCCCAGTTTTATGCAATTATGAGATACCATATTCATTTCCACATTCTTCTGGTTTCTTAACCCATCCTTTTATTTTGCAAGTTAGGTGCTTCTGGAATGAGACTTCTATTGTTTCCCATCTGTCTTTTTACTTTTAGTTTATTTCATACATTTTGAAATTGAATTTAAAATAAATAAAGTTTTGACCTTGTCCCTCAGGCTCTTATTTTGAGGCCTATGGACATGAAGGAAAGGGAACAAAATGGAGAATTTACAACTTCTATAATTGGATACATGTAGGGAAGCGAGGAGGACGCCCAACAATTGTGTAACAGAGTTATTCACTTACATGTCCCTGGATCAATGTCATAACTAATTATTCCCCTCGAACAAACAAAGCATCATATGCACAATTTTAATCAATCTAGGGAGCTTCTAGTTCAACTGGTTTCCAGTTCTTATTCAGTTGTCTTCATTTTGTCTTACCCCATTCTCTCTTTCCTCTTCAGCTGCAACCAACAAATGAGATTCTACACAAGCCTGCCGAGGTGCAAGAGAATAAGCTAGGACCGGAGGTTAGTGTGAGCGCAGATGCTACCCCTACCAATGCAATCGATATTAGCCCAAAAGATGGTTAGCTCGTTACACAGACCCTTTATTTACATGCACACTGCAGTTTATTTATAATCAGTTAAATCAAGAGTTTTTATGTCTACGCAGGTTGTGATTAAAGACGAACTAAATATTGTTGATGCCATGGAAGGGATTCCTCCTGATAGACAGTAGCTCTCAGTTCTGTGCCAGAAAACTCATGGCTATAGTTATGAAAAGACGGCTTTTATAGATCATTGAACGAGGTGAAAATATAACAAGAACCTTTTTATTTCTGAATTTGAACTCTAGTACTGTAAACTACAAAATGCACAGGTTTTTCTATTTTGAAGAGAAACTGTTATCTGCCCTTTTAATGTGTATATATATTAATCAACATGACTCATGCGGTTGTATCAGTGATGGAGAGTAGAACTTTGCAGATGTATTCAAGTATGTATCAACAATTTTAACACAGTTTTCAGATTTTATAAACGTCTTCATATTTATAAAATTCTTAATTAAAGAATCTTCTCTCTTTTAAGAGTGAGAATGTGAGTGTACAAAATTTTGGATTGAGCCACGTTGTTATGTGCCATGTCTTCTCTTTTGTCTTCTCTTTTGAAGTGAAGTAGGGTATGGTAATTGTCTTAGGGCCAGTTTGGCAAGACTTTTGTTTTCTGAAGAAGCTGCCTTAGATCAGCTTTCTCTAAAAACTCTTGTAGTCAGATAAAACACTTTAAAAAAATTATACAAACATGTTTAAAAGCAATTTCTTAGTCTCATAAATAGATTTTGACTTTTTAAAAGTTCCACCAAACGAGCATTTACATTAATCTAGTTTTTGCATCGAAGTTGGATTTTGATCTTTCTAATGATAATTCAGAAATATAGAGGGACGAAAGATGTTTGCAACTCAGTTTCAAACTGGATTTTCTCTTTCATTTTTTCTCGAATGTCAATATAATATTTATTTTGAAATTTCATTGTAATGGATGTGTTAAAAAAGTGCAAGACTCCAATATGCCTAACATCAAAGGTGGTGGTGGGAAGAGGGTAGTGTAAGGGGAAGGAAATTTTTTAATAATTTATTTGGGACTTGTTTACATTTAAAAAAAAAAAAGAAAAAGAAAATTGGATTTATAATTGTAATTTGTTCTTTATTTTTTTCTTTTAATTTAAATATGAGGGTATACTCGTCATTTTATAGCTCTTTATTAAGAAAATGGAAGAAAGGGAGGTATTGCACACTTCAAGTTTCATGGGGGGATTTTTTCACTAATTCCAAAAAGTAGGAGTATTGCACCAATAAGCCTTAATGTTTTGAAGATCTTCCAAACTTGGTGCATATCTTGATTAGAAGAGGAAAATTGCTTGATTAGATGTGTAAATCTTGCAGTTCTCTTTATTCTTTTTAGTAATTATATATGATCTTTCTATGAGTTAAAGTTGGTGACTTTATTGCACGTGATCTGTGCACCCAATTATTGCATTCTTTTTTGCTATAGATGCTCTTCATGTCAAAGAAAACCTGTGCCGTTGTTATTTTAGTGCAAGTCCTAATTGGGAAGAAAGGGCATGTCTTCTTGAATGATACGCTATTCTGCCAAGTTGCTTAGCCTACTTTCCAAAAGAAGATTCATTTTTTTTTTACTATTGTGATCATTGTAAGTTTGACCAATTGCCACGTTCTGGCTTAGGGTTGTAAAAGCTTTAGGCCTTATTGAGTTCAAAGATTCTAGATATTATCCTTGATTATTTAGGGTGTGTTTGAGCCACATTATTTTGGAAGAATGTATTCTGGAATAGTAAATTAATGGAGAATTTGTGGTTGAAAAATAAGGAAAAGTTATTGATGTGATGGAAAATATTATTTTATTGAAGAATGTGTGGTTGAAAATGAGTAGAAGAATGAAAATGAAAATTTTAATGTGTACCAAACATGGGCTCTACACGCAAATAATTTAATGGAGAATTTGTGGTTGAAAAATAAGGAAAAGTTATTGATGTGATGGAAAATATTATTTTATTGAAGAATGTGTGGTTGAAAATGAGTAGAAAAATGAGAATGAAAATTTTAATGTGTACCAAACAGGAGCTTAATAACTTAATTATTGTTCGGTATGATAGTATGAACAAGATGTTTTTAAACTTTTTTTGTCATTAGTGTTTCGTTCAATACTATGTATCAAACATGCATTGGTGATAAGAATTGACGTATTGTGATGGGACGACCCTTTTACAGCACGTCAAATTACACAAGTTATCTAATCAATAAATTCAATACAACTACACCATATTCAAAGGAGGTAAGAGAGATGAAAATGCTGCCACAAATTACACATTAACAACATAGTATACAAATGTAACAGAACTGTATACACACCCTCAAACAATAAATTAAATAACTGCTTGCATCATTACACAGCCAAATAATGATAAAAATAAAAATCACCTTCCTAGCAAAACTCTATTATATCTAAAGGCAAACCAACAATAAACAGTAACACAACTTTTACAGACCAATATGTCACACACACAAAATGAAATCCCCATTTTTTTTGTAATCCTTTGTGTTCTTTACCTTTTACCTTCTCTTATAAGATTTTAAGCGTTATTTAGCTTTGCCATCATCCTTTGTTTCGATGGTTGGTGTTTTTGAGCTAGTGGATTTTCCGGTGATGGCTTTTTTGGCCTTTACCAGTGATTGCTTCACCATCTTGATTATATTATTTGATTGCTTTTGAGTAGTCTTCACCGGTACATCTTCTTTGGGCGCATCTTGGGATGCTTCAGTATCTTGTACATTTTCCTCTATTTTGGGTTTGTCTTCAACTTTCTTGGCGTCCTTAGTTTCTTCTTCATCCACCTTCCCTTCGAGTAAAGCATCTTTGCATGTTTCAGTAGAAGCGATAGTCTCATCTTTCTTTCTTCCATTTTCAGCAACCAGTTCAATGTCTTTGGAAGTAACTTCCTTCACAACATCTTCAGGTTTAGGAATGGAACTAGTAGTATCCTCAACTTCTTTTGCTCCTGGTTTAGCCAATTCCTCTACGATGCATTTATCTTCATTCTCATCTGCAGTTTTTGGTTTTGGAGGTTCTGTTTCTACTTCAATCTTTCCGGGGTCAGCTTCATTTTTAACATCTGTCTTTTCAGTGGAAGATATTTCCGCTTCTTTTGTTTCTGGTTTAGCCAATTCCTCAGCTACGAAGCATTTCTCTTCATTCTCATCTTCAGTTTTCAGTTTTGGGGGTTCAGGTTCTACTTCAATCTTTCCGGGGTCAGCTTTTTCTTTTGATATTCCCTCTAGCTCATTGGTTTCCTTGACAGATTCCTTCTCTTCATTTTCAACACCTGTCTTTTCTGTCAGAGAGATTTCCACTTCTTTTGTTTCGACTTGAGTTACTGGAACTTCCAGCTTTACTTCATCCGAACATTCTTCCTTCGAATCCATGATCTTCTCAGGCTTATCAGTTGGAGTTTCAACCTCAACTTTTTCTGCCAGCTCGACTGTTGGAGGTTCTTTATCAGTTTGTTCAGTGACTTCAGATTGCACTGCTGGTACCTCCTCTACAAAAGGAGCTGGTTTTGAAATTTCTTCACCTATAGACTCATCTTTTGAAACTTCTACTTGTTCTACTGGTGACAGTTCGGCCACATCTACAATCTTTGGCGTCTCCTTCGGCTTTTCTTCAACGAACTCCACTTTAGATTCCACCTCTGTTTTTTCAGTAGCCTCAGTTTCCAACTTCTCCTCCGACTGACATTTAACATCATCCGGTGTTGATTCTGAGATGTTGGCAGCATCTGGTTCAGGCACAGTATCTTTGGCCACTTCTAAATCATCTCTAACAGGAGATTCCACTAAGGAGGTATTTTCAGTTTTCTTCATTTCTTCAGTTGGAGGCTGCTCAACTGGCTTATCTTCGGTTGTTTCTGATTCAACCAAAGCAACAGCCTCAACTGATTTTGGTTCAACCACATCAACAATCTTAGGCTCCTCCTTTGGCTTTTCTTCAACAAATTCCACCTTGGATTCGACCTCCGTTTTTTCATCACTCCCAGTTTCCGACTTCTCCTCTGATTGGCATTTAACAGTCTCAGGCATTGATTCTGAAACGTCAGGCATATCTGGTTCAGGCACAGTACTTTTTGCCACTTCTAAATTAGTTTCCGCACAAGGTTCAATTATGGGAGTATCGTCAGTTTTCATTTTTTCTTCAGTCGGAGGAAGCTCAACCGTCTTATCTTCAATCTTTTGTTCTTCAGGTGAGTCCTCGACCTTTGCAGGAGGTTCCATTTGCTTTTCCTCAATCTTGGCTTCTGTTTCAGCCAAAGGGGCTGCTACACATGGAGATTCCTCAGTTTTTGGGTTTTCCACAGTTTCCTTAGGTGGAGGAACCTTATCGTGTTCCATAGTTTTCACCTCTTCTTTCTCAACTTGCTGCAGTAAACGAATTAAACACGAATAAGTCTAAGAATAGTAAAAAGAAGTCGTCTGTGTTCTAAAAAGGTTGCCGTTGAGCTAAAACCCGAGTAAAGTAAGGGAAGTTTGAAGAAGGAAAGGTAAAACAAGAAAGCAAGAACTGCTTAGACAGTGTTACAATTTCCCAGTACTCTCAACTCTCATCAAGAGCTGATTGAACATGAAAATGAAAGTAAAATATTGAATTTTTCAGTCTCCACATGATTCAAAGGTATAATAAACAAGATTTTGCAGTACCATCGAATTCACCTCACGAGATATATTATTGATCATTGCTGTAGTTCTGAAGATTCATGGAGTTTCTTATTAAGCAGAAAATAGATAAATTACACAGTTGCAAGTATCTGAAAACAGAAATATAAATTTTCTCTGCCACTGTGTGTTATTTATGCCTAATCTAAGGATAAAGCTAGCTATACTTTCTGGATTTTAACTCTTCTGTTTCCGTTTGAATCTATACCTTGACGAATTACTACTACATATCATCAGCATGGAGTAAAAGTTTCAGTGAATTGAAAAGCATAAACTAATTTGAAAGTCTTCCTTAATACTCTATTACAGCCAAAAGGATCGCCAAGTAAGATTACACAAAGTATAAGATAATAGAAATCAAAGTAAGATTAGCCCAGAAACAGAATTAATCTTTTGAAACTATCCCATAAATTCAAGAAAAAAATAATAGAATACCTCAGAGGGTGTAGAGTGATCTGATACGACAGTTTCACTAGCCATGGAAGAGTTTAGTATACAAAAGATTGATAGTTCTATCTCTGTTTGCAGAGATTCAGTGAGAAAATTGAAGGTACAAACTGAAAAGAAAGGAATGATATGTTTGGCAACAACCACATAAAGGCTCAAAGCAAGCACTGAAGAAAGTAAAACCACCCCCACCTCACCCCATCCCTACCCCCTGTAAAAAGAAACAAAAACTGGTTTATTTCACATGATTGATGATCTGTCAGTAATAGTTAGTGGAAATCCTTGGACAGATGATGCAGAAAATCACATACGAATGGAAAGTTGATAAAGGGAAATTCGAACTTTTCATCCCCAATCTTTGCAAAATGTAACAAATTTATACTAAATCATTTTTCTAACATTTTCCATCCCAATGTTTCAATTATATATCAAAACTCATTGTTAGAATTTGGGTGTGACTCGAATTCTTTTTTGAAAATAATTGGGAGTTCTAATTAAAGTGCAGATTAATTAGAATCTTATTTGAAATGCAATTGTGAAATCCTATTTAAGTTTGCTTGACAAATTCTAATTGAAATTTTAATTGGAAGCAATAATTTGTGTTGGATTTGAAAAACACTTTAGAATGAAGAAAAAACTTGTTTAAGTCGGAGACGAGGCGCCGGCCCCGGCCCCTAAACCCAAAGAGTGATGTTGCGGCGCCACCTGTTCTGCCTCCCTCTACTGTTTTGGTTTCCTTTTACGTTTTGGACTCTATTTTTGGCATTTTACTTCATCTACAACTCTACTATAAGGGTTTAGACGTCCCCTATTTATTCTCTATATATAATTGGCTCTTTATTATAATTTAGAAGAAATTAAAAACATTGTAAACACATAATCTTTGTATTATTTTTTCATATTATAATAAAATCTCAATTCTCTGCAAAACATTGTTCTTGTGATCAATTTTTTTTCATTTTGTGGCTAATCTTTTATCTTTTCACAACAAATTGGTACTAGAACATTCCAGTCCACAACACTCATCATTCCACATTTAGGCGAAATGTTTATCCTCTTTATACAAATAATAATAAAAGAAATCAATAAAACAATAAAAAAGGGGAAATTGCAAAGAGTAACTTCTCAACAAGAAAAATAAATCTGACCTAAAAAGAATTAAATACATAATAGCACGCCAATTTTTTATTTTTATTTTTTTAGAGAGTAGACATTTTATCTTTCCAAGTCAAGCTCCAACCCCATCCCCCAGCCCATCTCCATTCACATCCCCATCCACGACAAAACGGCATCTCCATAAATGCAATAACGCCGATGATGAAGGCGGCACCACCACCAACACCTTAGAAAATTTAGTCATAAAAAATATTTTTCCAAAAACACAACCCAACCACCAAGTAGTATAACTAACTCCGGGCACCTCACGGTCCTCCACTATCCGTTTGCATGAACAAAGTCGCAACCTATATCATAGAGATATAGTTCCGAGAATTTTAGACATTTTTTTGTGATTTGAATCTGTGTTAATTTTACTAAGGTGGTGGTGTAGTTGCCTTTGTCAATGTGATTGCATTTGTGGATATTCATGTTTAACCTCGTTAGCCACAATAGAGGGAATTAATTGTTAACAATGGATTATGCAAAAAAAAAAAAGGGGATATGTTTGTTAAATCTCGCAAAAATTAGGGACAAAAGGTGCAAATTTCCCATTATTTTAATTTTTTGGATATGAATAAATGGGAATTGTGCTGTCATTTGAAAAGTGACAATCTTTATTATGGGACCATTTGTGTTTAACGGCCTCATATTGTTTGGCAAACAGTTGTCTGAATTGTCGGGTTATGAACAACCCATAATTGAATGAATGGTGGGGATGCTTTAAACTTTTTTAAGTAGTTAAATCACACCCTTCTTAGTGCCACCGCCACCGCCACCTTTTATTCTAGTTCAGGCTAATTGACAGGCGACTCCGATGTACAACATGATTCGAATCCGATCATAGATAGATTCTCTTCCAAGTGAATCATCATATCTTATGTATAGGGTTTATAAGATGGTTGGAACAAAGACACGTTTGTTGTGAGTTCTGACGTGGCAGACATATATCTATACATATCAATCAATAGTTCAAATCACACTCCCATAATGCATTTTCTCTCTGTAGAATTTCCTTCAACTCAACATGTATTCGACATGATTGATTGAAGGGAAATATCCAAATACATTAATTATTATTTTCAATAATTCGTATTTGAGTCAAACAAACTACTTTTATGATTTACAAGAGGAATCATCAATCCCCTAAAATTAGGGAGATTCATTCTAATACTGGAGTTCAAATTCCTATGTCAAAGTAAGCCTATCGGCAAATAATTATTGGGATGTGCACCAATATTTAATATTATTTTGAAATAATGTCCATTTTGTACTTTGAAATTTGTTAGTTTTTATTGTTGTGACTTAATTGATAAACCAGTTGAGTAACACAACTTTATACTTTCAAATTCAATAGTCACACACAATGATAATAGAAGTATCATTGTCGCCACAAGTACGAGCCATAATTTCACAACTTTTTGATCAAATTATTCAATATTTGTTTAGGTCTCCAGTCTCCTTAGAGTAAACAGATGAAATAGTAAGACATAAATTATGTCTTAAGAAAAATGAACAGTTAATAAACAAATAAGAACTTGAGACCCTAACATGATGTACAAATTTTTTGGAAGGATTACTCAAATTTTTTTTTTTTTGAAAAAAAAATCTCAATCGCAAATATTGATTTTGAAAGTCAAATTATGATTCTATATATATTTTTGACTCGTCATGATAATGTAAAAAGTGTTTATATCACAATTTAAAAATCATGTTGGGAAAATGTTATTGTGGAAATGTAACAAATACCTGAGCGAATTGAAAAAATTGAGTGATCAAATAAAGTAAAGTTTGTAATTTATAAACATAGTATAAATATAAATTTCATTTGTTTAGTTAAAAAAAAAAAAATTGTCCATTTCTTGTGGGCCGTGAAGTCATTTTCCTTCTACCTGCTTTGAGCCCATGACAGACTAGCCAATTGGACTTTCGTCTAGCTAATCCAATAAACAATTTTTGAGTAATTTAGCATTTAGTGTGATGGCATTCACAATGGCAGGGTTGGGAAAATTCTTTATGTTCCATATTCAAGACAATCCCTTCTAACACAACTCTATTAGGTAGAGAATTTCGAGGGTCTACTTCAATGAAATATAATTGGCGGGGTTAGGATTTTTTGTTTTTGGGATACTACAACAATAGTATACGATGATAGGTTAAAGAGCGTCATTTGAGGAAAAGAGTAAAACTACTTATTTTATTCAAAAAATTAATTAACTTTGAACTAACCATACTTGATAATACAAATAAAAATAGTGAAAGATAGAGAATGAGAATCAATATTATATTTAAAAATATCAGATTTTGATTACACCATTCGCGATTAGTATATCAAAATTACATTAGGTAGAGAAGGCCGGGTAAAGGCAATATTAGGACGATTTGCTTTCAACTGAAAGATGTTGCAGTAACACTAGTCTGAATTAATCCACTGTTTGGGCTCCATTTTAATTTTAATACATTTTCTCTTTTTTCTTTTTAACCACACATTTTTAATAAAATAATATCACACATAAACTCAATTTTTTTTTAACTACACATTCTCCAAAATATCACTATTCCAAATACATTTACCCAAGAAACTCATTAAAATGGAGCACAAACAAGGACAAAATAATTTTACACGTAAATCGAAAACTTATTTTATTTTTTAATCACATTCTTTATAAAGTCATTATATCAAAACAAATTTTCTTACCAAATGGGGCTCAAACATGGGCGCATTGTAAGACTAACATGTTGGTTTCGTCAGAACTTATGTAACGAGGAGCACGAATCCTCATTATGTTGCAAAGTCAAGCCCCCTGTCAACAAGGCAGAGCTAATTGAACTTTTTGAGCAAAAATTCTCGGACCTTGCTACACAACCAGGCTAATTGACCAACTAAAACCGGGCTTACGTGGAAAGCACTACAAAATGTCAAAAATATCCTTATTCTATTCTTATGATCACAACAAGGTAATCCTAAAAATAAGTTTGGTTTATATTTTCTAATAAAAAGCCAATTCTGCTTATTTTTATTCTTTAATTAAAGTGGAATCTAAATATTCTTTTATATATCTAATGTTTAGTTTAATTACTAAATAATCTGAAATCAAATCTAATTATTTAGAATAACTAAATCTTCATAAATAGAAAGAATACAAATATTAATGCAAGCT
>CAIGRP010065224.1:0-26056 GCA_903798385.1 Fraxinus cuspidata | reverse complement strand
ACGGATAGACCATCCCGTGTGACATTTCTTACTTGTGAAGTAAGGAGCTGATCTCACAAACTAAAGTGTGGTGATACTTGAATGAACACGTGGATGTTTTGTAACAGAACAAAATATTGGAGACCCGCTGAGATTTTCTACATGGATAACTATCTGCGTGTTAGTGGTTAATCTCTAACGTTCGGTAGTGGAATTGGTCATTTGACTTAATGTCATCATAGTGCCTTATATGAGGACATTCATACTTTGGTGGTGTTGGATGTTGCTATGCCAAGGGTAGCTAATACAGCATCGTTCGGGTATGTCAAGAATCATATGAAGGTTGTGATTGATCGATAGATGAATCGTCACTCTTAGATAGTAAGAGATTATGATCTACATTTTATCCAGTTAAATTGATAATGAAATTCTTGGTCAAGGTGAACTCACAAATCGAAAATGAGTTTTTGACTTACGTTGACTTAACAGTGGGATAAAAGAAATTATCGATAAACGAGATTGACACATATCCATATCTCGTAATTGATCTGATTAAATGACGAAATAATTATAGTTTCACGGTAAACGAACAAATTTGGTTTGTCGCAGCGTGATATTTCCCGTCACATGTATTACCCTGACACATTGCTAGAATCCGGGACGACGAATGTGAATTAGTGATAAATTAAAAAGAGGTGTTTTAATTTATCGACTTTGATTAGATCAAAATAATAATTCACGTCGTTAGGCATCATGATTGGAAACCTAATGGATCACACACAAAAGAGAACCAGAAGAATGAGATTTACCAATTAATTAATTGACAAGTGTTGAATAATTAATTAATTTGGTTGCTTATTAATATGCTCGAATTAATTAATTGGATTAATTAATTCATGGACCAAATTTAATTAATTTGATTAATTAAATATTGGACCAAATTAAGTTAAGTGATGAGTCAATCCTGTTTGGACTTGTATTAATAAGCTGTTTGGGTTTGNATGGACCAGATTTAATTAATTTGATTAATTAAATAATAGATCGAGTTAAGTTTAAGAGATGGGTCAAGCCCGCTTGGACTTATATTAATAAGCTGCTAGGGTTTGAAAAATTGTAATAAAATAATTCATTTTTCTTGCTAGCATAAGAAAAGAAAATCCTAACCGTCATTCTTGTTCTCTATGTGAATCACCATTGGAAGCTGGACAATTGGACAGCTTGGATTGTAGATCGTGATCATTGGAGTTCAAGAAAAAATAAAGGAGTTTGTGGAATTTATAAAAGGTATTAATTCTATCACGATTTCTATCTAAACATAAAGTAGATCCTTGCATGAGAATTGAAATTGTTTTAATTTTCGCTGCGCATGATTGATTCAATTCCCAACACCAACTACGTCAACACTACCCATTTGAACCAATTAAAGACAAGGTGTCGCATCTGAAGTCGGCACCATCATGCCCACCAATCAAGAGAAAGCAATGACTACTTAGGTCACAGGCTATTCCCAAAGAAAGCCTAGTTAGGAGTTTGTTCTCTTTACTATTTTCAAGTCGTTTTCTGTTTTCGATTTTTCAAAACAGTGAAAACGCGTTCTCTTTCTCATTTTCGAAAATGCGTTTTTGAAAACAAGTTAAAAATTTATAAAGAAAACACAAAACGACAAATTTGTCGTTTTGAGTTTTTTCAGTGATAATCAAGTCAAAATTTTCAAATATAGAAAATACAAAACGACAAATTTGTCGTTTTGGATGTTTTCAGTTATAATCAAGTCAAAATTTTCAAAACGCGTTTTGGGTGTTTTCAAAACAATTTTTCAAAATGCCAAAAAGAATACATTTTCAACAATCTCAAAATGGACACTCAAAACACAAAACTCAAAATGAATTCAAAACTCAAAACACAAAACTGAAATATAAAGAGAACAGCCCATAAGCTTCTCTTTAATACTTAAAAAAACAACACTCAATGAAAATTACAATTTTCTTTACACTATTTCAGCAACAAACGCCGTTATTCTACTAAATTTCTCATCAACGAGATATTAACGCTGCAGTTTTTTAATGATTTAACATTTATCATCCACAATTGCAAGTTCACCAGTGTATGGTAAATTTACTAACAAAATGTCTAGCGATCGCTCGGTATGTTCCTTTTAATGATGAAAACCAACATCATGTCTCCAATTCAAGCACCCTAAGTAGGAAAACTGAAATCTTAATAGATGCAAAAATCTTAACTGTCAAATTATGCTATTCACAAATTTTGATGTTGAAAGCTAAAAAAGCATCAAAGCAATTCATCAATTGTTTTTCACCTTTTTGGGGGAAGCTTTCATGTGGTGTTTTTTTTTTTAACACCATGAAGAACTTTCTTATGATAAATTATCGTGAACGAATGGGACTATGAACCAAGGAATACAATCAACCCAGTTTTGAACAATCGGGGAATTAGTAGCAAAGGAGGCAAGAATGTGACTACTTTGTTGCCACTCCAACGAACAAAACAAGGACCACATCAAACCACACTTAATTAAGCTACAATGTCAAGGACAATTATAACATTAGAAAAGATATAACTAAAAGATGCAAGATGTTGAACGACAAGTTGGCCATTGCATTGCACTCGGCTGCACACTTTCAGTGCATTGTTCGTAGATACGAATAAAGAGCCTTAGAAAGTGTAGAATAAAAGAACAAAAATGCTTAACTAGTTAGGTTCCTTATTTTATGCATACACATCATTCCACCAAGTCAGATTCCTACTTGTATGTAAGCCTTCACTTCCATCCGTTCACTCTAATTTCATCCCAATAATCCGCTTTCAACAACTGCATTTTTCCCTCCGCTCCCTCCCTCTCAGTCTTACGTTTTTCTCTTTTGAGATCTTTAACAATCTAATTTAATTCCATATTGCTCGTGATATAAATACTTTGGGCACCCTCCCCTTACAAGCCAGTTCTAAGGGCAAGTTCAACCCAGAGTGGTTGTTAAAATTGTATAAGATAAGAAGGAATCCCAACATACCAGTCAACTACAGTTTCTTGAACCCTCATCCTTGTATCCACATAGCCATTCAGATCTTTAAAAACCCTGATCGACAACACAGATTACAAAGGTTCCTACACAGTTGGTAACTTCAAATTCAGCTATTTAGAAAAAGATGGGGTTCCCGAATCAGCAATGCCTAATTGTGGGCAAACAACTGGTGGACAGCTAACCATATTCAGAAGGACCTACTTCTTGACAATGGGATGCAGATTTTCGTGAAAAACTGAACTGGAAAACAATTACAATCACAGTGAAGGAGTGAAACAGCTGTCAAAATTAAGGGAACTCCTGACCCGAAGTTACGAAATGCAACTCACAGTTGCAAGTTCATCAATGTATAGTAAATTACTAATAGAATGTCTAATGATCTGTCTAAACTCACACTGTATGCTCCTTTCAATCAAGAAGCCCCAAAAGTATGCCTATTCATAGATTTGATGTTGAAAGCTAAAAGGGCATGCAAGCAATTCATCTTTGCTTCTCAGGACTAATCCAACAGCCTTAATTTCGAGGAAACAAACATGAATTATCTGTTGATGCCATCTCACCAATTTCAATAGGGTGGGGGGGGGGGGGGGGTTCGGTCAGTCATTCATGTTATCCTTCAATGTTGTAACTAAGACCAAAGGGTCGTGAATTGAAGCTTAACTACTTATTGCACAGTCTGATTGGTTAAATATATTGAATTTTAAAGCACGTTTCATTTTCTTTTTCAGTAAATAAAGCTGCATTGCAGTTTCAATATAGTCATGTCACGTGCTAAAGAATGACTCATAAAATTACTTGCTGTGTAAGGCTTAAGTCGAAAGCCCAGCTAATGACATTTACTTATACATAAATCATTCACCATAAAAAGAAGACTACAAAACCAGACAAATTCCCAGTTGAACAAGGCAGACCAGCTAATGACATTTTACTTATTAAATATTGTTAGCAATCAAGAAACAAAGACAATTCTATTCAGTCTTCCAGGCATACAAAAATAACGAAAAACCAAGACCTGGTAAATTAGAATCCCGGAAACTCTCCGAGCCACTCCGAGAAAATATGGCGGGATTAGATGGTGGTTGCCTTGTCCACAGGTTCTCGGCAGACAAACAAGTTTGAAACATGAATACTGCATTGCGTAGACTCGGACAGAATAACCAATTATGCACGTCCCAAAAGATTTCCACAGGGAGCCCGTCGACCAAAATGGTATAGTTTCCACGAAATTTCCACTGTAAGTGCTTCACTTGCATCACTTGTTTCGCATCAATACGAACCACAAGGCACGGATCATTGCCTCCATTCGTATCACACTCGATTTTGAGATCATGAATCGGTCCATTATTGTAGAATTGCGCCTTAGTACCATAAACCCTCTTCCCAAAAATATGTTCCCTTTTGGAAAGGAATATAGAACTGGAAATTGAAGAGACTGCACCAGTTTTCTTGAATGCTTCTTTCCTCAGATCCCCAATTAAAACAACTATTTCCCCTTTACAAACAACTGCTACAAAATACGCCTCCAACGGCTCCGGCCCAGATCCAAATTTTGCCAAAGAAAGATCCCAAAGTACTTCAATTTTACTTGAATTAACTTCAAAACACTTTGATCCTTTCCATTTTGAGAACAAAGAGGGTTTTATATCAATTTTACAGATCAAGTGATGCGATAAATCATCTATTTCAACACTAAGGCATTGACCCATCAAACTCTTGCTCCAAACAAAGTTCACTAAACAAGACTTACCAAGCAATTTACACCTATATGTGCAAGTAACCAAATTTTGAGAAGCTTTACTAACACCTACACCTGAACAAGAAGCATCAGCAACTTGAACTCCATTTTCACCAAAACAAGATGGGAAGTCCCTCATTTTTCAATATATTCAAGAAAATCCAAGATCTTTTAAAAAATCCGATCTTTATGTACCCTTATGAACGCTTAATGAATCGAGCCTCGACAAATGGAAAAGTACAGGTGAAAACATACCAGATATGAATGATCAGATGGTGAAATCAAGAACTAATGTCCTCAAATGTTAAATTATCACTTCAAATGGCGGAAATTATGAAGTTTTTGGAGGTAATGAAGAAAAGTGCATTGATTTTAAAGTACCAGTAATCCAAAAAATTGAAAGAAATAGGAGAAATGAAATTCTAGATTGGAGGAATATATTTTAGTTTTGTGGGGACGTAGAAAAGCAGAGGACTGGAATCATTTTATCAGGCTAGCTTTGTCTTTTTTACTAATTGGAAACCATATCTAGAGTTTGAAGCAACTTTTTCTTGTAAATAATTATACTCACATCACATGCTATTGCTAACTGCGCGTTATGGAAAATTAGAAGTGAAAAAAGGAAAATGAAATGTGCTTTAAAATTCAAAATATTTGACCAATCGACCTGTACAATATGAACAAGAGAATGTTTGGCTAAGCTTAACAAAAATAAAAATATTTTGCACGATGTGTTGTTCTTTTTTATGTTTTGAAGTAAAAGAAAAAGATTGTTTATTTCAGAAATAAGTTTAATTTTACTACATCAAACATGCTCTTATTTATTTTTAATTTAAGTTTATGTATAAAAGTAGTAGAAAATTTCCATGCAAGGTCCTCAAGATGAAAGGTCGGTTTACTTTTGTCCATCATTTTTTTGGCTAGCTCCTCGTCAATTTCCAGATTAGTTTTTTCTTTGCTCCCGTTTAAAATTCATTAGTCAATATGAAGTTGCGCGTGCAGGGCGAATATAAATTAAATTTCATTTTTGTCAACTTTAAAATAAAGATGATACCAAAAAAAAACTGTAAATCATAGGCAAAATTTCTCTTAAAGGGATAAAAAAAATAATTAAACGAAACAAATAATCGTCGACAGGCTATCAATAAGTTCAAAAGATATTATAGTCGATGCTCGTGACAAAAAATCGATATTTGTCGATAATTCAAACAAAATCATCAACAACTATGACGTCGATTATCATTAACGCACCTCCGTTGACGAATACTAAAATCATTGTTTTCGACAATCAAAGTCTGTACTTTAGCTGATAATTGCTGACAAAGAAAATTTTCATGTCACCGATGACCCTTTCTTTGATTTTTGATGTTTTGATTATTTTCACCAGTTTATACACGACGAGATATTTACAAAATATAAAGGAGAAGAAAAAACGAAGTCATGAACAAGGACCGAGTTGTACTGAAAATAGAAGGCTAAAGAGCATAATGTTGAGAAAAGAGAGATTGAAGACCAAAAGCACCATGTGTACAATTCTATCTTACTATGTTTGAAAAGTTAATAAAAAGGGAAAAATTCCAATATAATTATTTTAAAGGTCAAAAGGTGATTGTGTAAGAGACAAAATATGGGCAAAATAATATATAAATTATCTCATGAATTATATTATTAAAAAACCCTAATCATACCATAATCCATTTTCATTTTTCAAAAATTTTGCCAACCAGAAAAGTTTGAAATGAAAGCTGGCTTGCAATGAAAGCAATTAGCTTTACTTTTTGCTTTTTTATTCACAAGAATATTATTATACTATGTATTATTATTATTATGTCTTTTTTTTTTCTTTTTTTTTTCTTTTTTGAGTCATAAGTATGGATGTATTACGCTGTCTATTTATACTTTTGTCCTATAATGCCCATAAGAAACCAGCATACCATGTGGAATTTAAAAGTGATATGGAATATTTGTCTTTTAAGACAAACATTATAAATACAAGATATGGTAGAACACGTAATGTTATTAAAATCAATCGAATTAGTTATGGTCAGAAATCAATATAGTTAAACCAAAGTCGTTGGATCTTCGGGAGATAGAATTAAGCACATAAACAACACTCAAAATGGGTCACTCACAACTAAAAAGATGGAATAATACGACTAGATCCAACTCAAAAGGAGAGGAAATGCAACAAAAGAATAACATGCAAACATGATCGAGCACTCTCGATCTCGATCTCGTGCAACACTTCGAAATATCCTCATCAAACTAAAAAATATAGACTAGATGATGGATACTAAACCTATTAGATCATTAACAAATTGGGATATTCACTATTAAGAATAATATTCCTTGATTTTTTTTATTTTTTATTTTTGGAAACTTAAAAAGAAGTTGGGAGATTCACTATTTACAATGGGATTTGGTAACATTTGAGTTGGGCATTGAGTGTGTCCAAATTCAATCACAATAGATTTCTTTTGCCCTTATTTGAGCCCCATTTTTTTGAAAAAAAAAATGCATTCTTGAATAGTTTTTTGACCTCATTTTAACCACACATTTTTTAATAAAATAATATTATATAAAAATTCAAATTCTAAAAATATATATATTTTTTAAACAAAAATGGGTTTCAAACATGCTAGTTCGAAGCTTATTAATTTATATGGGCCAGGTCCAAGTCCTTGTTGGTGCGCCACCAATCACAAATCACTAACACACGTGAGCAGATCGTATCTCTCTTAAAAGATGGGTTGACCCACAAAAAGGCCCAAGGCCTCAAGAGTTGAAAGGAGTTACATTGTTTATTACACAAATAAATTTCCATTTCTCGGCTATATGAGAGAAATTATCGTTCAAATAATTAAAATAAGGGAAAAATTCATAAATAAAAGATTTAGTTTCACCCATTTCAAATTTAAGAGATAAAGTTTAAACTTTCAAATCTCAGATTTTTTTAAAATTTTATTTAAAAATTAATAATTAAACATACATTTTATTAATTAAATATATTAAGGTTACAATTCCATATAATTTGATCACAAATTAAAAATTTTATATGTCATAGTTCAAAAATTTTATTGGTCACAATTTGTTCATCGATCACAAATCAAAAATTTATACGTCACAATTTATTCATCAATCACAAATCTATCAATTTAATTAATCACATATTATATTTCAATCACAAATAGAAATTTTATATGTCATAAATTATCTTACGATCACAATTCATAAATTTTATATGTCACAATTTGTTCAAATGAAAAATTTATATGTCACAATTTATTTATTGAGCACAAATAACAAATATTATAGTCGCAACTTAGTAGACAGTCACAAATTATTAAATTATCGATCACAAATAACAATTTTTAGGTCACGCATTATTTCTTGATTACAATTTATCTTTTTCATTGATCACGTATTGTTTATTGATCACAGATTAATCAATTTAATAATCGCAATCAACCAAATAATTTATGGTCACAACCAACACTTGTGACTACAAGCTCACTACTTCCTCCAGCGGCAGTACCCCATCGTCGCCGCTAGAACCATTACCACCATCGACAACAACACCATCTCAAACAAATCAACACATCACTGACCACCACATTGTCTCTCTAGATCCACGACCACCTCGACAAACCCATCGCCACCAACATCTCACCATCACCTCCGACCACCAAACCCAACCGTCATTCACCGCACCATCACCACAGAGGCCATCTTTCACGCCAGCCAACACCATTAATTGCAAACACAACAAAACTCACCTAAAAAATCTCTGGCACCAGTTCATGCCCAAAATTTCCCCAGATCCCACTACTTAGCGGTGGCATCATCACCAAAAAAGATCACCATCTCACCACCACCAACCAAAAACCACACAAAGACCATCACCTCGCCACCACCAACAAAGATCACCACCATCTGGTAATTGCAGTGCAAATCGTGCTACTTCAACAACAAATGGTCAAGAATTGTTTCTTCAAGATAATATTTATAGAATCGACCAATCTGCAGCGGCGAGAACAAATAATCAAAAGTCGCTGCGCACGGCGAGAACAAAGACAACCATCGTCGAATCTGCCAATTTGCGTGCGGCGTCGAGCGTAGTCACTTTGAAACCGTATGTCGCTGCAACAGCGATTGGCGAGAGCGCCGTCCCTTTGAATCGACATCACGCCGCCGATGTGCATAGTGGCTTTCACGAGGATTTCTATTACTAGCGAAGATATATATATATATACACACACACACACACGAGGGGAAGGAGGGATAAATTTAGGGTTATAAGTTTGAGTAATTATGATTTAAAGAGAGAAGATAGATAAAATAGATGAATTCATATCTGATTTTTGTATAAATAAAGTTTATATCTGAAATTTGAAATTGAAACTTTAAAATTCTGGTATTGTGTAATTTCCACTTAAAATAATCCAGTTTTTAATTTTAAGAATGTACAATAAATTTATTCAAATTTTGGCTACAGAAATCCTGTAATTTCAATATAAAAAATCATATTTATAAATTTGAAATTCATGAGAAGGTAACTCTTACTGATGAATTGACATAGGACATGCAATTCTAAAATGGCAAAGCCTACAAATTTCTATTGTGAATTGGATAAAACTATTTTGCCAAAAGGATTTGATAAAAAAACTTGATATAATTGCATGCGACATTAAATGATTGGATGAAAAATTATTTTAAATTGTCCAATGATAGAACGTCACATTACATTTTGTCAAGTTTTATATCAACCAAATATGTAGAATAATTGTTGCAACTTTGTTCCTCAATCATATTAAAATCTTAGCTAGTCTAATATAATTTCGTTGCATATTTGTTATAAGATCAAAGATCACTTTCTTTCTCTCACCAAATTTCTTTGCAAGTTCAATGAAATATCTAATTGTTTACTATGACAAAAGTGTTGAATTAGCGTTAACGTGATGCTCAAAGTAATATTTATATTTTTTGTAAATGGAAAAATAATATCATCGATACATGGTATATGACAAAAATTATTTTTTTGTAAGTGAGTCATACAGTATTTCTGACAATTCAATTAATAATCAATGAACATCCATCAAACGCATGTGACGTCGCAATAAACGTCAATGCTTCTGGCATAGGTCTCCAACTACGAAACATTTAGGCCCTGTTCTCTTTACCATTTTCAAACCGTTTTCTGTTTTCGATTTTTCAAAACAGTGAAAACGCGTTCTCTTTTCCATTTTCGAAAACGCGTTTTTGAAAACAAGTTAAAAATTTGTAAAGAAAACTCAAAACGACAAATTTGTCATTTTGGGTGTTTTCAGTTATAATCAAATCAAAATTTTCAAAACGCGTTTTGGGCGTTTTCAAAACAATTTTTCAAAATGCCAAAAAAAACACATTTTCAAAAATCTCAAAATGGACACAAAACACAAAACACAAAATGAATTCAAAACTCAAAACACAAAATTGAAATACAAATAGAACAGCCCCTTATTCTTTCACCATTTTTTTTAAAAATAAATGTATAGTGAATGCAGGCAACTAACAACTGAAGCATTGTCAACGATATTATCATTAAAAATTGTTAGACGAATATGCATTAGTGATAACCGATGGTATTGACGAATATTAATTTTCGTGAAGTACCATTAAGGGTGGCAACAGAGCTGCGCGGCTCGGCCGCTCGGCTCACCAAAAACGAGCCTCTTCTGAGCCGAGCCGCAAGTGAGCTTGCTCGGCTCGTCGAGTTCGTGAGCGGCTCGTGGGCTTGTGAGCAATTAAAGAAAAATTTAAAAAAAGAGTCAAAAAGTCCAAAATAAATAAATAAATCAAAAAGCTTGTGGGCTCGCGGCTCGGCTCACGAGCTCGTGGGCCGAGCCGAACTCGCCCACGAGCAAATGAGCCATGAGCCGGCTCGGCTTGTGAGCTCGTGGGTTTAAGGGCCAAGCCGAGCCATGACTATGTATCTTCATGATTCCTTCTATGATCATTTATTCTATTTAAATTCTTTTTATGGTCACATTTAAAAAATATATATATTTGGAATGAAATTTCTAAAAGTTTGGAGTATTCGAATGTCTCACTTGTTTAAAGTTAAATTGGATATGTAAAATTGAGAGGAATGTCAATACAATAATGATTTAATAATTGGGCATCTCATATTAATCTTCATTTTATTATTATTTTAACATCATATTTTGACCACTATATATATGGACTTTCACCATCCAAAGTCTCACGTAACTATTAGAGGGGTAAAAGGAATTCTAAATTTATCGAATCTCTTAAAAATTTGGTAGTTGTTAATAGCACGAAAAGAAAGCCTACTATTAACAAGAGCTGAATTATTGTTGGGTAAGCGATCAATTTAATTTGAAGGACTATTTTTCTATATTTCTAAGATAAAACAATTCGTTTGAAAGATCAAACTTATGGTCAGCCATGGCCATACCTTTCATGACCTTCTGAAAGCAAATCTCTAGGGTTTGGTGGGGCTATTCAAATTATCTAATAATTCTGATTTTACACCTCATAGTTGACCAGCTCAATGTTCATTTCAGTTCAACCTAAAGGTCTAGAAGCTTCTAATTTGATTAAAAACAAGCCACCTATGAAAAGTTTCTTTTTTTTTTCTTTTTCAGAGACACGCAAGGCATGAAAAATGTGCAAACATTCTGATTAAATGAAATCTCTTCACGAATAAGTTAAATTGAAAATGGTACTAATATGTGTTTAAAAATGTGTTAAACCATACAGAGTCGAGGTCCATACCAACTTATTTTCTTTCGAAAAAATAAAAAATTAAAACTCGTGAGAACTCGCTTCTATTATACTAGAGTGGACAAGTTCAAAAGAGGGTAGGTGCCTAACTCGAGTTAACTCAAAATAAGGTTGCCGGCCAAATGTACATCTAATATCTATAGCCACTAGTATGATTTGCAATGCAAAGGGACCACATGATAAGTGAACAGATCCACAATTATCACAGACGTTATGAAAAATGTCATCAGGCAAAATGTTTCTCATGACTTAATGAAGTACCTTGCCACAACTTGCACTAAAATCTATATAATATACTGGGCTGGTCCCTGTTTTGCAAGTTGTTTTAGGTCTTCTGTAATACATACAGACACATACACTAGTGGGGTGGTGGCGTGGGGCGGTTCTACAGCTCGTGATGAGATAGAAAGTGAACACAGTAAGTAAAATATCTAGAAAGAGAGGTATTTTGTCTGTATTTGCCTGTGGAGTAGTCTATTAGTCTTTGAGAAATCCTTACACTATATGGATTAATCTATAATATACAATATTATACTGGTTTTCTTGTATTGATCCTAGATTGACCAAAAGTATTCTCTATTTGAAACCAAGAAATTATAGCCCAAGAACTGTTTGATAAAATAGCTCAAAGGGATGAATGGTGTCACTGGGCATGAACCAAATCTTGATTCAGATAATTCTGAGTTTGTTGAAATTGATCCTACTGGAAGATATGGAAGGGTATGATTTTGTGCTTTTCATTGCAACTAATTGTTAATGTGTTGTTTTGTCGTTAATTTGATGAATTTAAAGTTGTTTCTTTGCTTCTTGCAATTGCAGTACAATGAGATTCTCGGTAAAGGGGCTTCAAAAACAGTGTAAGTAGCTATGTTCCGGTATTTCCTTTCTGCAAAATATGATACTTTTAGCATTATAATTTTGGGTTCTTTTTGCTGCAGTTACAGAGCTTTTGATGAGTATGAAGGGATTGAGGTAGCCTGGAATCAAGTGAAGCTTTATGATTTTCTGCAGAGTCCTGAAGACCTTGAGAGGTTGTATTGTGAAATTCATCTGCTCAAGACTTTGAAACACAGAAATATTATGAAGTTCTACGCTTCTTGGGTCGATACTGCAAATAGGAACATCAATTTTGTGACAGAGAAGTTCACCTCTGGTACTCTCAGACAGTAAGTTATTGAATCATCTCGACTAAAAGTAATAAATGTAAATTTTAACGTGAAAATTTAGTCTCCCTTCACACGCAGGCTGAATTTATTTTTCATCAAAGGTATGTCACGCGCTCAATTTTTGTAAATGATGAGATTTGAACTCAGAATCTTTGTTTGCTCAATGATGCAATTTTGAACCATCTATTCTATAAGTTTTTACTTTTAGACAAGATGGTTGAAAATAAGTACTAATGAGTATCTAAAATTTAAATTCTACTACTTTTGGAGATTCTATAAACAGGGTATTCCCAAATTTTTGTGTTCTAATACAGTGTTTTCATTTTCATTAATCTGTTATAGGTATAGGCTGAAACATAAGAGAGTTAATATTAGAGCAGTAAAGCATTGGTGTAGACAGATTTTGCAGGGTCTTCTTTATCTCCACAGCCATGACCCTCCTATTATTCATAGAGATCTCAAATGTGATAACATTTTTATTAATGGGAACCAAGGAGAAGTGAAGATTGGTGACCTTGGCCTTGCTGCAATTCTTAGGAAATCCCATGCTGTTCATTGTGTAGGTAGGGTTTGAATCTTCCCTAATTTCCTCGACTCTTATTTAATAGTTTTTGAGTTTTAATTCTTACAAAATAGGAGCATTTGACGTGTATTTTGCTGTAGGTTCAATTTGCGTCGATAAGTATAATGATGGAATTGTTTTAAGGACAAACTGTACTTTTTAAAATTTGACGTTTCATTAGTTTTGATTTGTATTAGTAACTCTCAGGAACACCAGAGTTCATGGCTCCAGAGGTGTATGCAGAGGAATACAATGAATTAGTGGATATTTATTCATTTGGTATGTGCATTTTGGAAATGGTGACGACTGAATATCCATATAGTGAATGCACTCACCCTGCCCAGATTTATAAGAAAGTGATCTCTGTAAGAACTTGAACCTTGTATTTATGCTGTCAGTTACAGCATGTTTGGCTAAGCTTTAAAAATGGCCTTTGTCATATAAAAAAAAAGAGGAAGTAAATTTTGTACTAAAATTTCGAAAGATGTAACTTTTGAAAAATACCGGCACAAAAAAGTTAAAAGTAAGCTTAGCCAACCATGTTCCAAGAAACTTCCCTCCGAAACTTGAGGTAACTGATCTGCTTTTTTATCTAGGGAAAGAAGCCGGATGCTCATTACAAGGTTAAGGATCCTGAGGTGCTTCGATTTGTCGAGAAATGTTTAGCTACAGTGGCCGACAGGCTATCAGCGAGAGAGCTACTCAATGACCCTTTCCTCCAGATTGATGATCATGATTCTGATTTGAGGCCATTAGATCATTACAGAGATTACGATGAAGTCAATCCTAGGTTAAAGCAACCGGTCTTCAGTGTTCATCATAGTAACAGTTCTTTCAATGATTACTCCAATTATCTAGGTTATGAGCAAAAGAATGACTCGGATTGCCATTCTATTGAATACGAGGCAAATGAAATAAATTTGTTCACGAGTCAAGAGGATGATCACTTGGAAAACGTAGATATTACAATCGAAGGGAGAAGAAAAGAAGACAATGACATCTTTTTAAGACTAAGAATTGCAGATAATGAAGGTATGTTTTAGTTTCATTTAATTATAGTAGTCCAATTATCATCTCTTTACATGCACTACTGGATAGAACTAGGGAGTCTAGTAGACCATGCTCAATTCTTTTACAATGGTCTTTGCAGGTTGTGTCCGAAATATTTATTTTTCTTTTGACATTGAAACTGACACGGCTTTGAGTGTTGCTGCTGAAATGGTTGCCGAATTGGATATCACCAACCAAGACGTGACTAAGATAGCGGAGATGATCGACAGTGAGATTGCTTCCTTAGTTCCAGAGTGGAAAAGGGGCAAAGAAATTCTCAATGATGCAAACAATGGTTACTGTCAAAGTTGTGCCTCAGATGGTTCTCTTGTCGACTATTTATCCTCACACGGGCTATGCAAAAACCTTCAAGTTCTTCAATGCTCGAAGCACGGATGTGGTGAAGTACATGGACGGTTTGAAGAGATCAAGTACCAGTTTGAGGCCCCCGAGGAATGTGTTACAGAAGGTGCTTCAGTGGCGTCGAGCCAGTCTAATGACATGACCTATACTGATATCTGGGTGCTACACGAGGATCCTGAATTAACTTCTGGTGATAATGATAAATATGAAACTGTTGACCAATCAAGGAAGGACGACGGAACTACGAGAATTGACAAGGAGAAGTCCTCCAATGTGAGAGGTTCCCTGACCAAAAGTTCTTCGACTCTGGCAGAAGATTATGAGAACGAGATCAGGCAGGAGCTGAGGTGGCTCAAGGCCAAGTATCAAATGCAGTTGAGAGAGCTTAGAGATCAACAACTTGGGGTTCCGTCAAATTCTTCTACTTCCGATTCCAGCACGCCGAAAGAAGAGAAGAGTGATGTTCTACTTAATTCTTTTGCATCCGGGAAACATTTTACTACATTCAAATCCATAAATGGCAAGGCAGATCGTATAAATCAGAAGGTTCGCGATTACGCTTGTCGTCCAGATCATATGACCACTGCCAAAAGTTTCTATGCTGGATCATTGTTTCAAAATCCACTTCACAGGGCCACTTCTCTACCAGTTGATGCTACGGATATCTAAATTTTTGCTTTTGCTCCATGGTGGGAGTTCCACAGTTTTTGCGGCTTGTAGATTCTCAACTTCAAGCAAATGAATTCCACTTGAGTTGAAATGATATCTTACATTTCCAACTTTGTAGCGGAAAAATAATGGACAACAGACTCGATTAAAGAAAGAACTGAGAAGTTAAAATCTTCTTCTTGTCTCATGTAGTGTCATTCAGTAATTCGTATCAAATGTGTCCTTAATGTACCAAATTTATACTAGTCATTACAAATCGACTCTCCAAAGTTATCTTTTTCGATTTGTGAACGGGAGAGTCGACCTTCCCTTCGAAATGTTATTATTAATATAAGGATCAAGTCTTTAAATTTTGATTTAAAGTGCCACATTTTAAATATCAAATAGTCTACTATAAAAAGACATTCTTCTCCTATTCATCTGTCCTACTTTTCATCCCAACCCATTCTTTTGCCCAGAGTGAGGGAGAGGGTTTTCCCGAGATTAGACACCTCCATACCGAGTTGATCTTGTATGACAGTGAAATATGAAAGATTTGATTCGTAACCTAGATACAAGATGACGTAGCAAAATATAAGGCTTGTTTGACACGGTTTTTGAAAAGTCTTTTGAAATTCGAAAGTTACTTTTGGATTCGTTTGATTAATTTTATAAAATTTATTTTTGTAGTTAAAAATTTTTTTGGAGGAAGCTAAATTTCCTCTAAAAATTCTGTTAGAAGAGAAAACTCTATAGAAATTAGTTTTCAAAAACTAGTTAAGGTAACTTCTTCACAATTTTTTTACAAAAAATAAAAGTAAAAATAGATACCCGGCCAAACAGGCCTTAATCTTCCAGACCTACCATCTCTTTTGACAATTAAAGTAAACCATCTAATGCAATGCCCTATTCTATGACAAATTGATGGTGCTGCTCTAGAAAAGAAAAGTTAGGGTGGTAACATGAGTAGACCATCCACTCAATGGAATACCAACCAAAGATTCCCATAGCCCTAGTTGCCTACTTTCAGTAAGATATTTAAGCCCCCTTTCCATTAGAACTAAAGGTAAAATGAATGATTACAAAGTATAGTTTTTTTGTTTCTTTGTACATAAGAAAAAAGGGAAAGAAGATAGACACTTACATGGGTGGATTTGAAGCCTTCATGCTTTTCTCGAGTCTCAACCCTCTTTAATAATGTAATCAAGTTCAACTTTTCTTTTTCTATCTCTAATACCGCGATATCGATAATTTTGAAACTACCCTTCTAGTTATAGGTGCACTGGCCTATCCACACCAGATGAGACAATGGTTCAATACAGTGCCACATAAACGAATGTTCGAACTTCGTGATCCACTTTTAACTTCACACTTGTCTATTTAAGGTTCATGTAGTGTACTTTTTCAGTTTTACATACCAAAAACATAATCAACCAAGCCAATATTATTCTTTTTTTAGTATATGAAACATATTATTAGATTCAAATTTTTGCCCTTCGTTAGAGCTACGACCCAGTAGAGTGCATCTCTCAATTATCTTGTTCTTAATTGTATTGCATACTGGCTTGACGAGTCCTCAATGTGCATATGTACTATTTTTTTCTTCTAAAAAATCATGCGTCAGCATGCGCTTTTCATATCTGCATTTATGTATCATGATGCTCATCAAACTCAAACAAATATAAACTATGCATCACTCAAGCCCGAATCATTAACCTAGACATCTTCTTTCTTACTTCTACCGTGAACTCCCTAATCCAATGTTGTTTTCACTCTCTTTGTAGTAATCGAGCATCTAGTTGACTTTTTTTTCTTTAATGCATCCCATGATTTTAGTCTTCCCTTCGTTTATATACATCAATTATGAAAAACTACTTGTATTTCAATCCACTTCACATGAAATTCAACCCAAATACACCATTACAAGAAAATACATCACGAGCCATATGATTTTGCAATTTTGGTAGTCTAAAATTGTCGCAGAAGAACAAGGAAATAAAGAGCTAACCCTAAAACGTTGAAAAATTGAGTAAAAAGGAGGTGAATGATTAAGAAGCACGTTACACTAAGCTTAAAAATAACTTTTTAAGTAAATTACCTTCCTTAATAGCATATTTATATTTGTTTAAAAGTGATTAAAAGCTACTTTTTTAAAGAAGTACCACTCTTAATTTACTACTTTTCAGTTCATTCTAAACATTTATTATACAAACAATCAATCGAGTTACACATAAGAAAGACAAAGACACTCAAGTACTAGAAATCATCTTAAACTAAATAGCCTTCCCATGTTCCATACAACTTCAAAAAATCACAATATAATCAAAAAGTGTTCCAGATAACACCAAACATTTTATTAACCTCAACAATTCTTAAATATGCCTCTAATTATTTCATAAATCTGTACAACAAGACGGTTCCATATTAGATAAGATAGTTCAAGAAAAAAATCGAGTTTAAACAATCATTTATCTCACTCATGAAAATTATGGACACAATTTTCACCCAAAATTAAACCAAAATGGAAAACCCGAAACTGCAGAAGCCCAACTTAGAGAGAGAGAGAGAGAGAGTTGCCCACATACACATCATATCACTTCTAGTCCAATTTAATATTTCCAAAATCATTAAAACATCTATAATAATAAATGAAAAAGAAAAAGAATTTTACTGAAGTTTCGGAATTTCAAAATTAAGTTTTTTTATAAATGAATTAATATGAACACCATAATTTTCCTTTTATTTCAGCAGGAGAATGCAAAAGGAATAACAATTTATTGTCCCACAAATAAGCTTCTTTCAAATTTATTTCAATTCGAGCTTATTTCATATTTATAACGATAGATATTAGTATTAATAATATTTTTATCATTTATCAACTATTTTTATAGATGTTACTTAAAATGTATAGCGCAAAAAGTTACTTATAATGTATAGCGCATAAACTATTAGATTTTCCAGCTTATCTAGAAGTTTAAAATTATTTTGAACTGTTGAAAATATTGATTTTTTGATAAGTAATTTTGTGAAAAATGGTTTTTAAAAATGTGATTAAAAGTAAGAAAACTTTTTTAATTTATATATAAAATTATTTTATTAAAAAATATATAAATAAATATATTTAAGAAAAAGTGTCAAAATTTCTATTTTTTTTAAACGGTAAGTTTATTAGTAAATGACAATTGTACTCCTACAACCCTGAAAATTATTACCTTGTATCTTTAATCATTTCCTATAAATATGAGACTTTGATTCTCAATAACATAGATACAATTCTATCGACTTCTCTATTTTGTTCTCTCTTTTCCTCGTTAGTTTATAACGCATTATCAGTACGAGTCTCTAAAAATCAAAGTGAATTAATTAGACGGTAATAATTTTTTTAAATATAATCATCCGTCACGTGTACCGAATTCAATTTGGTGACATGTGAAATACATATGCATTAATTCCCAATTTTTTTTATATATACATGTAAATTTTTATTTTAGTTTTTACATATGCATTAATTCTATCGCAATCATTGCATTTTGATTCATGCCTTTTGATATGTGGAATTTGTGCTTTTAACTTCTATGTGTGAAATTCATTTTGAAGTTATTCATGTTTTAAACTTTTATATATGTGAATTCAATTGTTCGGTATCTTTTGCATGTTGTTGAAAAATTTAGTCAATTATGTTAACTTCTATATGTGAAGATTTTTTTTTCTAATATATGTTTTGTAATTAATTTTTATATCACATCCCGTATGATAATTAATATTTTTAACCTGGTTAAATATTTTTAGATATTCATTTATAAATTTAAATTGATAATCCACCATGTTGTTGCTCCTAAAGTAGCACAACAATATAATTAATATTTCGAGAGAATATTATTTGCTTCTAAAGAGCATGAATTATAATTTTCAATATTCAAAGGAATATTGATATATTTCTCTTGAAGAAACAATAGTTAAATATAATGTGCTCTCGAAATAACACATTATAATTCCCATTAATATTCTAATTCGATTTTATTTGCTTTCGAAGAATATAATAATGTAAAATCTAACATAAATTATGTTTTTACTCCTGAATAATAAAACCTTATATAATTTATTATTTCAAACACTAATATATTATTACTATCGAAAAGCATGATATTATTATTATTCCAGAACGAAATATGACTTGGACATTTAAATATTCCAGAAGATTGTTGCAGATTTATTTGAATCAATTAATACAAATCAATATTCTTAAAAAAATATTGTGTTGCTTTGAAAGGAGCACAATTTTATATTTATTAATATTTTTGAAAAATATTGTGTGGTTATTTTTTAAGAATCAGAATTTAGACATTTCAATGTAAATATAGTATTGATCCTGGAGAATTGAAATTTTAATTAAATTGCTTCTAAAGAAGTAATAATTTATTTATATCAATATTCTTGAAGAATATTATTGTGAGACTCTAAAAGAATCAATATTGCTTTATATGAAGTGATAAATTTACTATTGCTAGTAATTTATTCTCCATTAAATAAAATAAAAACCTACAAAGATTTTAATAGTGTTTTTTAATTGGTGCATTATATTATACTTTAGTGACTCTTTTGATAAATATTCTATTGAACCAGAAGTTCACTAAATTTTATTTTTATTATTTGGCATGTCCTGATAGACTATCATTGGATCAATAATGATGCGAAATTATGAATTCAAATGTACATTGAACGAATAACCAGAAGATTATTCAATCCAATGAATTCTAATATGTTATTTATACACTCTAGTGAAAATAGGCTATCACTAGCTAATTAGGGAATGAATTACCTATACATCTGAAAATTAATTATGATGATATATGAGATTATATCATTCTCCACATTGACTATTTAGATATTATTTGTATGGGTAATTAGCATATAACGTCCACACCTTTCATTGTTATTGTAGAAAACGTCCATAATTTTAATTTTTTTGACATTTTCACCATTATTTTCATATTTTATTGCCCAAAAGGTCATTTCCATACATTTCATTCTTTTGGTATTCTTATCCTTAATTACACATTTGATTGCGCAAACCATAATTTCTATCCATTTTTATCCAATTTCTCAATAAAAGATGTGATATGATGAATATATCCTCTTATTTAAATAAAAATGTAAAGAATTAATTGTAATTATAGTCCCCCTTTTTTATAAAATTACAAACAAGTCCCCAATAAATTACTATTTTTTTTAAAAAGTGCAAACGAGTCTCAAATAAATTATTAAAGAATTAAAAAATTAGAAAAATATATTTTTTATTTAAATATGAGGGTATATTCGTCATTTCAAACTTTTTTATTGATAAATTGGATATAAATGATGGTTTGCTCAATCAAATACGTAATTAGGATGAAAATGCAAAAAAATAAAATAAAAGGTATGGACGTTTTCTGTAATAACGGTTAAAGATACAGACATTATGTACTAATTACCCTTTTAATAATTTATTTGTGACTTATTTGCATTTTTTAAAACAAATTTGGGACCGTGATTGTAATTAATTTTTTCTTTTTCTTTTTATTTTATTTAAAGAGATGGGTATATTCGTCATTTCTTAATTTTTAATTGAGAAAATAGGTGAAAATGACATTTTGCGCAAGAAATGTGGAAATAAGGATGAAAATAAAAAAAAATTAAAGACGTGAACGTTTTCCACAATAACAATGAAAGATGAGAACGTTATGTGCTAATTATCCTTATTTGTATCTAATATATTTGATACATATACTAGATAATTACATGATGTTCACAACCTGGCGTTTGTAAAATTATTGTTTAAATTTTAAATTATGAGCATAATTTTCAAATTATATAATTAAGATGGTGTCTTGTTAATGCTAGTTATCCCAAATCTCAATCTTTAATAAATGTTAGTTGAGACTCGATAAACGATTTAACACTATTTTTTTTGTTTGTTAAATGCATCCAATTAAATTGAGAATAAAGTACTTTCAATTTTCTGCTTAAGGAATGTTATTATGCATCATGCTAATATCAAGTTCTCCCTTATAATTGACTTATGGTTAAAGTCTGATTTCTTCATCTAATTATTTGATAGTGCAACATATATACAATTAATCCACCAAATTACATAGAGATGAAAAGTAGAGAATGCTAAAGAAAAAATGCATAATTTGAACCATTATCTAAAATGTGTGATATTTAATAACACAATTTACTGATTGTCAATTTTAATTGGACAATTATCTCAGCATTATGAGGAATTAAGAAGTTTGAAATAATATACAAGTGCATCATTATTTAAATTCTCACAAAAGATAATTCGAGTAAGAAATTCAAAAGATAATTTATTTAGATAAATTTACTGACCAAATAGCCCAAAAATGTCTCTTACACCAGCTTTAAATGCTCCAACTCAAATTAACGTATTGGATGGCTATTAGTTAATATTATATTTGATAAATTAATGGCACGCCTGAAACGTAATGTATTCGATTCTAATATAAAAATATTCAAACGAAAAATAATAAAGATTGTCCCATTAAAGAGGCTTGTATTCTTGGTGATTATTTGGACATAACAATTTATAAAACCCTAGAAGAGGTTCAGCTACCCGATATGTTGAAAATTGAGATATCTCAATAAGTTATGTCATTATCAAGAAAGAAGTAGAATCAAAAAGAAAAAATTTTCGACGACACTTTTGCTCATGATGTATGATAAGTGTGTTTTTGCACACTTATTTAATACCTGCATATGTTTATTATTGATAAAAAGGAGCGAATTTTTACTCACAATTATGTAATTATTGCTTTTGTAGGTAAAAAAAAAAAAAATACCAAAATGAAAGAAAACATGACAAAAGGAGGGGAATTGACTAAAAGTGTGCAAAATTGTGAATTTGAGCACCAAAGTGAACAAAGTAGAAAATTTAAGGATCTTGGATGCAATTTATGAAGCGCATAAATGAAAGAAAATCAAAATATGAGGACCAAATTGTACATGACAAAAGTTAAGGGACCTAATGTGAAATTATTCAGAGGCTTGGGCTGCAATTTTTGGAAATGGATTTTAAAACCCTAAACGGGCTTTTGCTGGGTCTTCTTCCTGGCAGCTTCTTCTTTTCCATTTTTTTTTTTCCTTTCTTCTTTCATTTTTCTTTTCTTTTTCTTGGTATTTAAAGGACAAAATCAAGAGCACAACAAAAAGAATAAACCAAAGAAAAGGTGGAGAAGAATTAGGGAAATCAAGATTTAAGCAAATTCAACCAAAGAGGGTTTTATTTTTAATCTTGTCTTTTCTTTATTATTTTCTATCATTTGATAAATATTCTTATTTGTTATCATTTATATATCATGGGTTAAATTTTATTGTTGAGATTTATGGTTGAAACTTAACCTACCTTGGATTAATTTCATTATTTGCTTTTTAATGTTTAAATGCTTATTTACATGTGTATCTTTTTTTTTTTTTTTCCTTTTTCTTTCTTTATGTAGCCAATAAATGATTATGTTTAGTGAGTTGTACATTGTTCGAGAGAATATTGTACATGTTAGACCAAATAGTAGAAACCCTAGATTTGTGTAGGGGATGGAGATATATCCCTAATCCTAGGTGATCTATTGAGTTATTTTTACAAATATTTAATGCTATTTTTTTTGTTTTAATCTATATAGAAATATAGTAGGTTAAACCAATCAATTATGATTAATTTCGCTCGAGAGAGACAATTAACTAAAAATTAAAAAATCGGGTCTAACATCTTAAATAAGAGTGTGTTTGTTGCACATTTTTTAGGAGATAATGCATTTTTTTTATGTGATGTGAAGGGAATATGTGGTTGAAATAGAATGAAAAGTTATTGATGTGATGAAAAATATTATTTTATTAAAGAATGTGTGGTAAAAAATGAGTAGAAGAATGATAATGAAAATAAGAATATTGCTCAAACAGGGGCTAAGTAATTTATTAATTGGCTTGTAGAGAAATTAATTAGGCGACATTAACCATGATTCACAACCACGTTTTTCCTCCAAAATTCCTAAGTGTGTATGTTTTTTTATTTTGTAAATTTTTAGTTAATATTACTCAATTTCCAAAATAAAATTTTATTCTTTGTTTGTTTTTATTGTTAAAATTAAATTGACTAAAATTGTTTAATCGAAAGTAAACATTTCTCGAAAGATCGACAATCCAGACTCAAAAAATCCACTTTATTACTTGAATGTGACCCGTGCACTTGCGGTATATAATTTTAGCGAACAAGTTTTTGACGCCGTTGCCGGGTAATATTTTTACTTTGATTACCACTTTAGTTAATTTTAGTTTATCAATTTCTTTTTATTTTTTGAATTGCTTTTATTTTTGTATATTTTGGCTAACCCAGTATTGTTAATCTATCTTGTATTGATATTCTCTCTTTGTTCTTTTCAGCTATAGCTGCATTATTTCAATCTTGGTAAAGTAACAAAGTGTCTGCAATGTCTAATCTCTGTATTGACTATGGAAATATGTTTGGAGGTCCAAGATGTGAAATTTGTCAAGCGAAGCATTGTACATGACAATGCTTGTATTTGTGCACCGATACCTCAATATCAAAACTTCTTTGGTTTAGACAATATTTGAAATGTCGAAAATAAGCACTGGACAATTTCGATGATAGTTACATTCTCGCGGGAGATTATGTACCTGATGATTGGGACGAGGAAGTCAAATTTTCGGGAGATGGTCCTCCATTTTTGAATGAGAAGGTACTTGCAATGTATTACCATGAACTTGCCAAGTTAGATGTAAATGACATGCTTGTGGGAGATTACGAATATTGGGATGGATTTCAAAAATGGGAGTATAATCCACTCAACCGAGTTAATAAGAAAGGCTTTCCATTGCTCGTGGAGTTTGACTTTGGACCACTCAATCAACTCGATGAAAGTTCAACCATTGAAAAAGAGCCTAAAATGAGTCAAAATTTAATTACAACGGAGCTAAATGAGGATGTGGCAAATCAATGAGGAGAAAATCAACTTACATTCTTCCGACTTAATTGATTGCCAAGATATTTATTTTGTGATTAAACCTGATGAGGAAGTAGAAATCTTCATAGTTGAATTTAAATTGGATGGAATAGGCAAGTCATATTATATGGAAAGGGGCAATGTTGAGTTTTGGAGATCAAGTGAAGAGTGGAACAAAGCAAAACAAAGAAAAATGGGCAAGGTATCCAAAGCCTTCTTTAGATGCCAGTGATTCAATTGCCAAAGTCGAGCTAAACACTATAAAAAAAAGCGCTTATTGGGAGGCAACCCTATTTTCTAACTTTTAATCTTTTTTTTTTTTTTACTTTTATACATTTTCATGTTTTATTTGATTATCTATCATTGTTTTTGTAGGTAATTTTTAAAATCCTACATATACATGGTTCCTGAAAAGTTTGGGGGCAAATTGGTATACAAAAAGGTCACTTGCTCTAGTTCATCAAAAAGCGTCACTAGTCCAATCTAAGCATTGGTACCTCTTCACAAATATACAACCTGGGAAGTTTTCGTTATCCCCTCTTCTCTTTTATTTTGTTCTTTACACATTGAGGACAATGTGTGATTTAAGTTTGGGGGTTATTGTGCTTAAATTGTTGTGAGTCTTGACATGTTAGATAGCATTGCCGGCTTAGCATGGTTTGATGTTTAAAATTGTTGTTGATTAATGAGTTATAACCAATTATGCTATTTGTGCCTAATTTTTTTTCAAAAAATTGCTTGTCCATGTAAGATCCCAAGTTACTTTGAGCACAATAATCACAATTAATTGTTATCTAGACGTGAAAATTTTTGATTGATGGACAGATTTTTGAATTGGTAAGAACAAGGTTGTGAGTTGCGTTTAAAATTTTATCAATCTTACCTTCTCTTCTCTTTCATTTAACCATATTATAAGATAGGTTTGGGGGGTGATCGAGCCGGTGAAGGCTATTTTATAGAAGTGTGTTGATTCCGTGCATGTTGAAAAAAATATTTTTTTGTGGAGTGTCTTTTGCTAAGTATAAGCTAGGTAATGACCATATGCTAGAGATCTAAGCCCCATTTATTTTGTGATGCTAAAAAGAGACATTACACTCGTTGATTTTTGCCTCACTTCGTAGCCTTTTTGACTTGAGTTATTAAGTCCGTAGATGTATCTTGAAACCTAGTACCCTTTGGTCTAAACAACCGAGGAGTTATCGACCTAAAACTCACTACAAGGGTCAATAAGAAAGTTTTAGGGAGTGAAGTCAATCATGAGCTTTTATTGAAAATTTTGATGAAATTGTGCAATTGTATTCGATGTTTGGGTTTAGATAACTAGTGGGTTTGAATTACTTGGTATAAGCTTAAATACCGAAGCACTCCTCTAGNCAATAAGAAAGTTTTAGGGAGTGAAGTCAATCATGAGCTTTTATTGAAAATTTTGATGAAATTGTGCAATTGTACTTTTTGGGCTTAGATAACTAGTATGTTTGAATTACTTAGTATAAGCTTAAATGTTAAAGCACTCATCTAGTGGAAAATCATCACGTGGATAGATTTTTGACATTGCCGATTAGGCCCAACCAAACTATAGCAGGAAAATGAAATGAGTGATTTGAGACCAACATTTAGATTTACACATTGGAAAAGAAAGTAAATAATAAAAAAAAAAAAAAATATATATATATATATATATATATTCTTTTTCATTTTCTTCTTAAAAAAAAAAA
>CAIGRP010065222.1:0-13605 GCA_903798385.1 Fraxinus cuspidata | reverse complement strand
TTTATTTCTTTTATATAATTCTATAGTACTAAGTCAAGTTGCCAGTTTTCATGCCAGTTTAATGAGTTTTATTAATTGAATTTTCCTACTTGTATAAATATATATATATGGAGGGAAAATATTGAATGAAAAAATTGATTTTGTTTTAAACTGACAAATGAAAGAGTTTCATGTGGCATAAAGTAATTTATGGTGTAAATCTTGATGTAACAAACTGTTTATTCATTTTATATGCAGCATATATACGGCTTTTATAAAAAGGATTTATTTGAATAGTACTCCATGAGAATCTTGGAAAAGTGAGAGAAAACTTATCTCATATAATTTCTCAATTAACTTGTTACACAAGACAAAGTAGAGTTTATATTTATAGGGTACTTGGACTCTTCTCCGCGTCTTCTAACAAATATAATAAATGTGTCTTCTAACTACTTATTAATATCCACTAGATATTCTCTAAATTAAGCCAATATTTATGTAGAGCTTAATTTGAGGGACCCTATCTTATCTTTCTTAATTTAGTGGTCTAGAAAAACTTGTAAAATCACTAAATGAGTTAAAAAAATCGATTCATACTCTTCAAACGGTGAACGACAAATGGTCTTGATTCATTCGATCATACTAGTTAAGCATTTTGTCAAATAAATTTAAAGTATACCGCTACGAATTTTGTATAATTTTATTTTTTAGTTATACCACAATTTTAAGCATTTTTTACTTAAATGGAGTTTTAATATTTTTTATCACATAAAATAATCTATTTTTCCACCACAATCATAAACCTAATTTTTTATTTCTTTTCCCTTAAACAACTGTGCCATAGCTTTTCCGTCGACGACTTTTGTACTCCTCTATAGGATCGAGAGGCTTGGATGACTTTGTTGACCTAATCTCTTCTGCATTTTTAAACACCCGATCAGGGAAATCTTTATCAACAATAACGACTGGCTTGCCTATATGTAACCAAAACATAATTAAGTATTGTTGACCCCATTTTTTGTAACGATTACGTGGACAAATGTCGGACCCACTCGCACATTTGCGAGCAAATTCCTGCACTTTTTGACTGGATACTCAGATGGGAAAGGATGACGTTTATGGGCGTGAAAGATACTTTTTGACACAAGACAAAAATGTTCAAGTGCCGACAATATGATCAAAGATGATTACATATAAACAATCAATCATAAACAACTCAACCAAAGTAGAAGTCATCTAAACTCAAGTAAATAAATATGGAGTAAGCAAGAGAAGATTGAGTGTAGTTTCAGTTTTAAAGGTTTTGTTATTTTTCAAATGGTATATATTGTGAGCTTTTATAGGGTCTGATCGAAGTGGTAGTTGTTGGATTACAACCATGTGGCATTATCTCCCAAATCGAAGCCTCACATCACTCGGTTTGCTATGCATTTAATACATTGACAACGAGTCTGTTATCCTATACACTAGGTTAACAATCCTAATATTCATCATTACAAAACGTTACTTTATTCATTCCTAAAGATTGCCTACGATTCCTCTACAGGACGACAAGGGTTTCAGCCTAGGAAACTTTGTTGGAAGTTTTTGATAAGAGGAACTTCGGCTTCTTCTTAGAGGACCTCGGCCAAAGAAGAAGCTCTTCCACCTCTTTATTTTGACCAAATAAGTCTTCGTTGATGGGCCAAGTTCAACTGACATCTCCACGTGGACTATGTCACGGTCTCTTGATTAGAACCTTTTGATGACGAGGCACAACAAGTGTAATTGAGCAATGATACACGAAAAAGAAGTTTTCTTAGGCCATTAATTATCCCATTACTCGAGGGCCACAATCTATAATTCAGCGAACTGAGAAACAATCAAAATAAAAAATAAAATGAAAATTACAACCATTTGTAACAGAGATGATTCCAATTGTAAAATAAGTACATATCTATATGGAATACAAATAAGTGTTCTTGGCTTGTTGATAAAAGGAAGGTGACGTTTGGTGTGAGGCTTTCGATCAAGTTTGTGTCTTTCAAAAAATTCAAATGGGTAGAAAAGATGAGAAACATAGGGAGTAATATTGGAATGATGATAAGATGAGTATACCACAATAAAATATTTATTTTTCATTTTCAGTTTTTAATGGATTGGGAGTATATTGGTAAATATGTTCTGGTATATTTATTGAAATTATATTTTAATTATGGTGTAATTATAATATGGTATAGTAAATAAATTTTGTGGTGATAATATAATTACCCTTAAACCTTTTCATGATAGGTTTTGTTAATATTTAGGGTAATTATATTCACACCATATTTTAATTGCACTTAAGATTCTCAATATCTATTCATTGTAGCATTTATGTTCTAATATATTTTCATGACCTTATTATCCTCAATATTGCATTAGTTAAATATCTCGTATCTAATAACAGTATCTATCCAAAAAGCCCATTGAAAGGGCGTAAAACGACTTACTTCATCATATTTAAAAAAAAAATTTATTACAAAAGTGGGATAATTTGACTGAAATCATCATCAATGACTAAATATGTTAATTAAAGTTGAAAATAAGAATATGATGGAAAAAAGTTTAAAAAAATAAATGTTACAATGAACAAAGATTGAAGAAACTAAATTCAATAAATATATGGTACAACGAATAAAAACGATGGTGCTAATATAACCATCCTAATATTTATTACATTAGCCAGGTCTTTTGGCAAACGTATATTGAGAGGAGGTTCTTTAAATGATGTTAGTGTTTGACAAGGCATTTTAAATAAAAGTCATATTTCTCTATTTCTCCATAGAATTTTGTTTAAAGAATTTATTTGGAAGTTAGAAAAATATAAAATATACAGAGAAAAATAACAACACAAAAATTTATGTGGAAAAGAACCCTCTAACCAAAAAAAAATCATGGAATGTCAATGGGAGAGATATTTCACTATGAAAAATTTGTAGATTCGTATGAAATCTCTCACACATCCAAAATTTCAAGCATACCCCAAAATCTGATCGGTTGAGGCTATAAAGAATCCCCAAGTCTCCATCCAAGATAGTCCACAACTACCTTAAAAACTGGTCTAAGCCCGTATTTGACACACATTATTTCAAAATTCATTTTCAACCACACATTCTTCAATAAAATAATATTTTTCATCACATCAATAATTTTTCCTTACTTTTTAACCACATATTTTCAATCATATTACTATTTAAAATACATTCTTTCTTCAATAATATTAATCAACACACTCTAAATAAAATACTAAGTAGAAGCATTTCTTTACTGGGACACAAAGGAAGCCTTTTGACTTCAATTTGATGTGGAATTCATAATAATCACATTACAAATAAGAAACAAAAAAACCTATTTATTTAGGATTCACAAACACAATCATGGTGTAATTTAAAAAATTAAGTCAGTATCCTAACAACCTGCATCTCGCCTTTCAATCGTCCGAGGTCTCTAAATAAGATTTCTTCCATGTATCCTTTAAATCGAGTAATGTACCTCAACACAATCTTATCTCTTCCATCTTATTAGTTATGCCATTTGAAAAAATCTTGGTGAACTTTTCTTTTTACAATTACAATTCTCAAAGCAGAGAGTTACCATATTCCACCATAACGAGTATAAAAATGTAGAAACAACACATTTTAAGAAATTTCAAACGGCTCATGTTGAATAATGTTAGAAATTGGGTATGATTCGAATTCTTGTTAAAAATAATTGAGAGCTTTACTTAAAGTGCACGTTAAAAGAAATTTAACTAGAATGCTATTGTGGAATTCTATTCAAGTTTATTTGGCAAATTTTAGTTGAAATCTATTTGGAAGCCCTATTAGGTGTTGGAATTTGTGTTTTTCTTGAAGATGTTGAAATTATGGACTTGAGGGGTTTCTCGCCGCATTTTCTCTAGCCGATGCTAGCTGGGAGCTCGAGTGCCAAAAGTAGAGAAGTTGGTGCTCGCCGGCGCTGGCTTACATCTCGAGTGACGGGGCACTGCTAGCAGCCCGTTCAAGAGGCAGTGTTATTCGGCCCAGACCCATTTTTCACATTTTGACGAGTTTTCTTGCATTATACTTCAACTATAACTCTACTATTAGGGTTTGGACGTCCCCTGTTTGTTCCTTATATATATTAAATTTTTCATTGTATTTTAGACTAAATTAAATAAATCATAAATACAAAATCTTTGTATTTTTTTCATATTATAATAAAATCTCCATTCACTGTAAATTATTTTGTTTATGTGTTCTTGTGATCAATTACTTCATATTGTGGCTATAATCTCTTATTTTCTCCAACAACTTGATATCGGATTATTTCGGTATCATTTCCGCTTTTCACAACAAATTGGTGCAAGAGCTTTTGGTGTTGAAATTCTTGAGAAAATCAAGTTAATACCTCAACTTGATCTTTCATGATGTCAATAATGAAGTATGATATTTCACTATTAGATCGTAATACAAGATTCTCTTTGTGGTAGGTAAAAATGCCAACAGTACTCACTTAGATGGATATGGACAATGCGTTGTTGAGATTTGATAAGATACCCACAACTTGGACTCTTGCGGAGAAACAATGGAGGAAGCAAAAGAACCTATCTCATCAAATACATCTTCATCTTTTAAATAATATTTTTCGGGATGTTTTGAAGGAGAAGTCGCTGTTATATTATGGTTAAAATTGGAGCAATTATGCATGACGAAGAGTCTTATTGGCAAATTGCATTTGAAGCAACGCCTGTATTCTCATCGTATGACATAATGTATATCTCTTGAGGACATCTAACTGTTTTTAAGGAAATCATCGCTGATTTGGAGACGTTGAATGTCAAATAAAATGAAGAAGATTTGAGATTGATTTTATTGAGTTCATTACCTGCTTCATACGTGTCTTTTAGATATACGATTTTGTATAGTCGTGATACTCTTACCATCGAAAAAGTCTATGATGCTTGATATTCAAAGGAAAAGATGAAGCATCTTGTAGCAACATCTGAGGGTCGTGGAGATGGTCTCATTGTTGATGGTTGTTGTTCAAGGGGCGAGTCAAAGTCTAACTTCAAAATTTGTAATAATTGCAAGAAAAAATGGTACTTGATAAACGATTGTTATAAGTTGCAGAATATAAATCAACAATTGAAAACTTAAGGGGAAACAAGTATTGCAGAAAATTCTAACAAGTATGGAGAGTTTTTACTTATGTCTGACTACAACTCCAAACCTAACGAGGTTTGGAATTTTGATACAACATGCACTTTTTATATGACTTCTAATCGGGATTTTTTTTCAGCATGTAAAATTTTTTCAAAAGGTGTTGTTATGACCGGTAATAATAAACAATGTATTTTGTTAAAAGGATATAGAAAATCTCATTTATATATTGTGCAATGTTATATAGATTCTTTGAACAATCAACACATTTTAAGAACTCAAGTGAATTTAGAGTTGAATTATGTACCGTTGGAGTCTAATTTGTAGTCTTCTTTAAGGAATGCATCTCAATTGAATTTAGAAGTTATGGTTAAATCCGTCTTACCACCATTATCGGTGGTGTCATTGTATTCAGTTGCTAATAATAGAACAATTTTTTGCCATAAAATTCTACATTGGTACAACTCTGCTGATTTAGTTGATGGGGTTTCAATGAGGTTAAGGGTGTTGATTCTGGCCAATATTTTTCTTTTGATGCATTCAGTAGTGATTTTATTACATGACTTATTTCAGCCTTGTTTGGTGGTCATTAGATATCTTTTGCCCCTAGTTGTGGAAGCAGTGACGAAAAATATTTTCAGTCGGAAATTTTTTATAGAAAAGTTTATTTGTGTTTTTCATTGAATAGTTTTAAGTTTATTCTTTGCAGTGTAATTTGTTTCCAGGTGGAGAATTTTTCCTTTGAATTTTTGTTCATTGCAGTGAAATTATGTCAATGTGGAGATTGTTAGAATTGGGATGTGATCCGAATTCTTTGTTTGTGAGTTTTAATCAAAGTACATGTTAAGGAGAAATCTAATTAAAATGCTACTGCAGAATCCTATTCAAGTTTACTTAGCAAATTCTAGTTGAAATTATATTTGGAAACCCTATTGGCAGTTGAAATTTGTATTAAACTTGAAAATGTTGAAATTATGGAATGGAGGGTTTTCTCGCCGCATTTCGCTAGCATGGCACTAACAGGCGATTGAACGCCAAAACCAAAGAAGCTAGCGCTAGCCTACCACTCGAGGGATAAGGCATCGCAGCCCCCTGCTCGAATGGTGGTGTTATTCGGCTTAAACTCATATTCCTCGTTTTGACGAATTTTCTTGTATTATATTTCAACTACAACTCTACTATTAGAGTTAGACATTCCCTATTTATTCCCTATATATATTTAGTTCTACATTGTGTTTTAAACTAAGTTAGATAAATTATAAAGACAAAATCTTTGTATTCTTTCTCCATATTATAATAAAATTTCCATTTTCTGCAAATTATTTGGTTATTGTGTTCTTATAATTAATTAGTTCATATTGTGACTATAATCTATTATTTTCTCCAACAATTTAGTATTGGATTAATTCGGTATCATTTATACTTTCACAACAAATAATCTTACTGAAAACTATTGTGTAACTTTCGTGTTTGGCATTTTTTGAATTTCATTAGTCATCGGCATAAATTTCACCATAACCCTGCATCAATGTCGAAACAATGCTAGTTAGCAAATTTGTGAACCCTTTAACAACAACACACCTTCCATTGAACAACTTGTAGGTCGACCACATGTTATAAGGATGGAAATATTCTTTCCAAAGAATATGACTTCTCTTATTGAGAAAAGGGACGCATTGTTGACGATATAATGGGTATCTTCATGTGCTAACTTCAAGCGATTGGACAAACATGTGTTGGTCAAAAACCTAACAGCGACATAAGTACACTTTAAAGAAATTTGGCTCCAGATAGAAATCCACGCATTACATGAATAATCATACATGGACTTGTGGGACTATTATTATGTATCGTCACCTCTAGGCTCCCACGTGGATCAACTTTCCCACCGAAGCACCTTCTGTTGGAGCCATGTGGTATTCGACGTGGAGTAAGGTCTACTAAAGTCCAAATAATTTGACACATCGAAGCCCATATGTTAAAAGACAAGTTTGAGGCCTAAACGAAATTTCTTTGTCGAAGTAGTGATGTCCAACGAAGAATAATTTGAAGCTCAACTAAGGCTGGTGACGATCCACGTTTGAAAATCTTAAATTCATGAAATCTTTTTAGAATGATTGATTGGATTGTTGTAATGAGCAAAAATGTCAATCTTGTTAGCATGTGGTATGTGGTGGCCGTATCCTTTTTTAGACATTAATGCACCTCAGGTTAGTGGAATTAAAATTGATACATAAGATGCGATACTTCGATAAAGGAGATGAAGCCATGTGTCTTCTCATCCAATGGTTATTATTGCACGTGTAATACTATAAATATCTCACATTTATGCCATTTGAAATAATGCAAAATTATTGACTACAATCCATATATTCTTTTTGGGTAATTAGCATAAAATGTCTACATATTTCATTGTTATTGTGAAAAACGTCTCCACCTTTCATTGTTTTGGCATTTTCACCATTATTTTCACCATTAATTGCGCAAAATGTCATTTTCACTTATTTTCTCAATTAAAATTATGAAATGACGAATATACCATTTTATTTAAATAAAAGATGAAGAAAAAGAATAAAATTAATTGCAATCACAGTCCCAATTTTTTTAAAAAAGTACAAAGAAGTCACAAATAAATTATTAAATGAGTAATTAGTACCTAATGTCCCCATCTTTCACCGTTAATGCGAAAAACGTCAATACCTTTCATTTTCTTATCATTTCACTCTTAATTACATATTTGATTGTGAAAACCATCATTTTCATCCATTTTTATCAAATTTTTTTAATAAAGAACTGTGAAAAAATGAATATATCCTCATATTTAAATAAAAATATATTTTTTTATTCTTTAATAATTTACTTGGGACTGGTTTGCACTTTTTATTTTTTTTAATTTTTAATAAATTTAATTGGAACTCATTTGCACTTTTTGAAAATATTAATTTTATAAATAATTTATTGGGGACTTATTTTCACTTTTTAAAAAAAATTTGGGGCTATAGTTACAATTAATTCTTTAGCTTTTTATTAAATATGAGGATATATTCATCATTTTACGATTTCTTATTGAGAAATTGGATGAAAATTGATAGAAATGATGGCTTGCGCAATTAAATGTGTAATTAATGGAGAAAATGTCAAACAAATAAAATGTATGGATTTTTTTTACAATAATAGTGAAATGTATGGATATTATGTGCTAATTACCCTTTTAATAATTTATTTAAGACTCATTTAAGCTTTTCAAAAAATTTTGGGACTATAATTGCAATTAGTTTTTTTTTATTTAAATAGAATGGTATATTTGTCATTTCACAATTTTTAAATGAGAAAATGGATGAAAATTACCTTTTGCGCAATGAAAGGTAGAAATAAGGGTGAAAATACCAAAAAATGAAAGATAATGACGTTTTCTACAATAACAGTGAAATGTGGAGACATTATATGCAAATTACCCATTCTCTTTCATTTTGAGTGATCTTGGATTTTTAGTGTATGAGGTGCAATCTTGATTGTAAGCTTGGTTCTTAATCGATCGTTCATTATCGTATAAGGTATCTCATATATTTTGTTAGAGTTCGAATATTTCTGTCTCGTGTTATAAAACTTCTCCCACGTTCAAACCTTGTTTTATTGTCATTGACAATCGTTCCACGCGTGTTGGAATTAGTTTGAGAGAACACGAGTGCACCTGATACCTGTTGTCCACGTCAACGGTACAAAAAATTAGGTCAACAAAACCTGCTCTACCTTTTGGACGTTTTTTCTTAAGGTGTCTAAAAGACTCACATCCCTTAAAATATGGATTAATCTTTTTTCCAAATTCTTGTGCAAATCTAGACCAAATCATAAAATCGTTGACTTTCACTTGCTATAAGCCAAAAATTATTTATCTAGTCAAACTTCTCCACATCACCTAACCTATATTTTTGTACTCCAATGCTAGCTCGACCACTCCAAATGATATGATGCTCTGATATCATTTGTTGGATATTGAGAATAATTCTTCTATTTTACATTGAATTCTTGTTCAAAAGTTTTTTTTAAAAAATCTATAAATATATAAAATTAAATAGATGGAGAAAAATAACAATACAAAGATTAACGGGGAAAACTTTCAAAGCTGAGAGAAATAAGAGGTTGTCAAAGACGTAGATTTCACAAAATTTTGTACAATCATATAGAAATCTCACACATCAAACCTCAAATGCACCCCCAAAATGAGACCCGATTAGACTCAAAGGATCCCAGGTTTCAACCCAAGATAATCCACTCTTATTTTAAAAATCGGGTAAATAAAATACTAATTGGGAGCATCAATTTAGCGGACACGAAAAAAAAATCTATTTGGAATAGATAAATAAATCATATTTTAGTTAGATAATAGTAAGTCAAAATTCTATAAAAAATCATAATTTTTAAATCATGCTACATTAAACCAATAAAAGCTGAAACGACATGAACGCTGGTCATAATATTACACATAAAGTCGTACTTAATATTCCAATCTACCTCAAGCTTATACAATCTAAGAGAAATTTCTCATTTGACCAATGGACCAAAGTTCACTATTTTTTATATTTTTATTTATTTCCAAGAAATGGAATTTCACTAATTAACTTTAGGGTTTAGGGACAAAAAAAATGGTAAGGTACAACAAGCAAAAGCAAAGAACAATACTTGTTGCGAGGGACAACCTTATGAACGGATATTTTCGATGTAAGTATGAAATTTTTCTATCTGTTTCTTATAGTATGATGCCATGGTTTGGAAATGTTATATTAGAGAGCGATGCAATTGTTTGTATGTCATAAATTGATGCAATGTCATGCTTTCTTTTTACAAGAACATTGATTCTTTAAATTTAAATTTTTTAGATTTAGGCATATTTAAGTGCGCAAACTCTTCTTCGAGAAATTTGGGTAAAATTTCTTATCAGTATGTTACATTCACTGAATTTCCAAATATTTTTGTCACGTTGGTTGCGACTTATGATTTGTTCAGCATTAATCTCTACGTTATTATTTTTCCTTTATGTTACATAGTACACACATATTCGTTCAATATTTTTCCTCAATATAGACATTGTAAATTTGGATATTCCAAATTAAACATGGTTCGTCCAAAGGTCACAAGCTTAACCAACACTAGTTACTCTTTAATTGATACTTTGTTATTTTACAAAACAAACCATTTTAGACTAATTAAAATTGAACACTTTTTTATTTCAAACATTACATAAAAAAAAATGTTGAAATATTACTCAAAAGTCGTTACCAGTCAATTGCATCTTTTTCCATGGATAATCATGTCGACATGGCTTAGAAAAATAGGATACCTGAATGAAGTCATTGTTAAATGATAGGTGTCAGGGGAAAAATTCCAAATATTTCAATTTCAAAATATGATTCTCTAGACAACAGCCTGTGCAATCGGCCACTCTTTCACGCAATAGGATTGTCCAATTGTAAAAGATAAATCCAAATCGGAACCTTGGTCCATCATAAAGAACCATCGCTTAAAACAACGTGTAACCCACTCTCCACCATAATGAGAGAATTGGGAACGGTTCGGATCTTGAATCGGGTCCTATTTGAATTGGTTGTTTTTCTTTTTAATTTCTTTAGTTTTATCATTTTAATTGAATAACACGCCCTAGGAAAATATATTTGAAATTATCACAGAATAAAAATAATTAGATATCATTTGAGTATTAGAGTTTTACTTCATTATTGGAAAGAATTTGGAAAAACCCTTTGTTAGCCTCAAAATCGTTCAATCATGTAGACGACACTCCGGTCGCTTCTCTTCAACCTAGATTCAACCTACATATTGATCACTTCATTAGGAGGCAAATGTCATCGGTCGGAAGAAAAATGTTCGACGATCGTCTGCACTTTGAAGGTCAATTCACTGTCAAAATAATATATGTAGAGTGCAATGGAAAATAGGGGAGGAGAGTGGCTAGAGGAAATGAGAACTTATTTCAAATGTGGAGTTACCTTGTCTATTTATAGAAGATGAAATGAGGCCAAGGTGGGCCATGGGGCTAACGGATCGAGCTCAAGTCAAGATGAGTCTAATTACTTCAATTGATCTAATCTCTTTGATATAATTAATTATTGTCGAGTCACCCAATGTGAGGCCTCGATCACGTACAAGTTAGGCAAGTTTTTGGCTTCAACACCCTTATTAAGATTAAATATTACTACTCGTTAGTTTAATAGTAGCATGGTGATGCTGCCAAAAATCTAAATCATTCCAGAGGTTAACGACTGAAGATGATCACAGAAGGAATTTTGGTACTTGATACAAATACGTCGATGTGTGTTATCGTCGCCTCTCCGATACTTAAGTTATAGAAAGAATTTATGTGTGAGGCTATAAATTGAAAATTATGTAAAATCGTACTCTAATATTGAATTGAGGTCCTACATTTATAGATGTAGGTAGTACACTTCTTTTAGGATTAGTTAGTTGAGCATCCTTAGATGATTTTAAGAGTCATGGGATGTTCTAGAGTCTTACTATGTCTTGGAGTTGTAATTTGATTGGTACTATAAAATAGAATACTTAGATGAGGATGAAACTCTGGTGGTAGAGTTCTATTGGATTAACAACATCAGAGATTTGGTGAAGGATCGGAATGCCTACGTATAGTGCACCAACCTCGAGGAGCCTAAACCCTGATGAGTTCCTCATGGTGAGCTGAGCTCTGTTATAATGGTTGGGGTACGAGGTGGTAGGAGTTGACCAATAGGGTGGCAACCGCAATGCCTAAAACCCACGACGATAAGAAGATGAAAAAAGATATGAAGTATAAGGTCCCAAAGCTCATTCGTTAAGGCTGTAGCTCAGGGATAAAAAGATTGGTGATATCTCTTAGTAATTGCAACGTAAAACTGGTACAATCGAGAGTCCATTACTATATTATTCTTAAGAGTAATGCTATTTAGTCTCACTATTATTATAACATCAATTTATGTGGTGTTAATATGATATTAAATGATAAGTAGAGTTAAATGACTCATTTAATTTCATTTTTCATTTAACATATCATCTAACGTTACTTAAATTGGGGTTGTAACTCCAGTGAGACTACATAACATTATTTTATTCATAATTATTTATCAGATGATAGATTTTACATACATAAATCTGATAGATTTTACATACATAAATATTAAAGTTATAAACACAATAATTTAGAAAATAGATATGATTACGAAGTACATTTGGAAGGTGTTTGTTCTTTTTATAGTGAATAAATAATACTCAATATATCGATAAGATAATTACTATTGGCACGCATTTAGTTAGTACCTCAATTGACAGTTTTAATAAAGTTTAGTAACGTATTGACCTCAAAGTTCGACTGGACTACGCTACCAATAAATCTGGCTCCAATGTTATATCCACATATATGTTACCTACATAGTTTTGATATTGTTAGCATGCAAAGACCTTGGAAAAGTACTTTTACCCGCTCAAAACAACTATAATGTTGGTGCGGCGAGAGAAATGAAAAGAGTTTGAATATTGTATGCCCTTTTCTTCAACTTGCATATAGTGGTGGCAACCGAGCTGAGTGGCTCGGCAAAAAGGAGCCTGAGCACGAGCCGAGCCTGCTCGGCTCACCGATGGGCGAGCGGCTCGACAAGCTACCTCGTCGAGCTGAGCCCACGAGGCTCGTTTTTTATATGAGCCACGAGCTGGCTCGACTCATGGCTCGCATTAAAAAAAAAATTAAAAAAAAAAAGTTCAGTGACCAGAACGGTCGCTGTTCTGGTCTTAATAGTGGCCTTGATCCTTTAATTTTTTAAATTTTTTTTTTTTCATTTTATTTTTCCCTATAAATACTCATCCATTACAATATATTTTTCTCACCAAACTTACTATCAAATATCAATTTCTCATTCTCTACTCTACTCTCTACAATTTATTTACAAATCATTGTCATCATTNTCATCCATTATAACATATTTTTCTCACCAAACTTACTATCAAATATCAATTTCTCATTCTCTACTCTACTCTCTACAATTTATTTACAAATCATTGTCATCATTTTATATACTCTTCTTTTCACATGTTATTTTTGCATTATCGAGTTGTAATCTTAATTTTACAATTTATTTTCTATACTAGCAATAGCGGACAACCAACATTTTGTTTCATACGTCAAACAATATCTTCAACCGAGAAACGTTGGGGTAAGTCGAAATACTCTCCGTTCTGATACAATTGAATATTTTCTTAATTCTAAGAAACTATAGATTGCGGATTTAGAAAAATATGGGGGTGTGATATCTTTAACGTCGAATTTGTGAGAATGAATTAATAAAAGAGGTTACATAGCTGCAACTGCACACTATATAGACCCACTTTGGGTTTTGCATAAAAAAATTATTGCTTTTAAAATTATTGAGTTCCCCCACAATGCTAACAATATATTTAATGCTAT
>CAIGRP010065221.1:0-13168 GCA_903798385.1 Fraxinus cuspidata | reverse complement strand
AATATCAATGGATATTCTTTTCCAAACTATTTCACCATCACCATGCTCCAATCTTGTTCCCCAAAATACCAAAGAAAATCAAAGGAAAAAGAAGAAAAAAGAAAGAAAGAAAGGAGTGAAAAAATTGAAAAAGAAAGGAAAAAAAACCATGAAGACGCAGCTGCTTTTTTCAAACAGGGGCTCCCCTTTGTTAATTTAAACCTAATGCTTAAATTGCAACCCAAGTCCCTCAACTTTTGAAAAAATAAATAAATGGTCCCTAAGCCATTTAAAGTGGCGCCTATGAACTGCTACAGTGGCACCTAGGCGCCAACTTGCTGTAAAAAAACTGAACTTGATGTTTAGTTTGTAGCCAAATTGTCAAGATATTTCACGTCAAGTCCTCCAACGTTCAAAAAGTGATAATCTTGGTACCCCCAAACTTTGGAATTTTTGCGTCTTTGGTTCTTTTTGCTCATTTCTCGTGTAAATTCCTTCTAATCATCATTCAAACTTTGGTTTTCGCCTACACAATAAAAATAACTAAATTAAGTAATAAATTGCTAACAAAAATTTACAAATATCTAAATTTAATGGTCCGAATAAGTGCAAAAATCCTCACTCATCACACCCCCAAACTTAAGTTTTTGTTAGTCCTCAAACAAGCTATACAAACAAGCATGCAAACACACAAATTTAAAACCAAACGATAATACTATAATTACAAACACTCCAAAAGTTAGATAGTATGCCACTTTACTTCAGTTCTAACATTGTGCTAATAACTTATGAAAATGTTTACAAAAATGCTACAACAAACACTTTTTAACTTACACCATGCTTGACTTATGTATGTGTGTGTAGTCATTCGAATTCATCGCAATACACAAGTTGGAGATTTTCCCGACCCTCAATGGTCAAATTTTCCTTTCACACTCATGGGATGCACACTCCTCTAGCTTAAGGTGTCAAAAACGTAAGGTTGCCCTCAAATCACTCAATCTTTCCCTCTCAAATTTGGTTGGCTTGAACCAATAAAATTGACTATCTAGTCATGTATTTATTCACCAAAAATTTGGGTGCTTAGACCACAAACTTACATTAGGCAAATTACTCACAATCCATCAATCTTTCAACATTATCAATCCCAGGTGCTCATAGCATCCCTTTTCCTTTTCTTCATTTTTCCGATGTAGATAGTTCTCGCTCTGGTCCCTAAGGGTAGCCTTCATCATTAGTAGATCGTCTCCTGTACATTGGTGATGCATAGGGCCAGATTACTCAATGCTGACTCACACTCCTTAAGGTACACAACTTTTTCCTACAGATTGTTTTTGAAAATAAGAACAAATTAGATGGACAACAACATCTAACTTTCATTTGAAGTCTAAGAACACTCCACAAAATCAATCACTGAGTAGGGAATTAATACAATTCTAAATAATTTTTTTTCACCGGTTCAACCACCCCCGAACTTATCCTTTCATTGGTAGAGTGATTGAAGAATTGTTAAAAACATGGTCATTTAAGTTCCCTTAACAACCTGCAAGTGCAGCCAACAAGTGCATTTGTTGAATCTCATGACCCAAGTACCCAATAAAGAATTAACCATGGAATAAGTGGATGAAAATAAATAACACTTGAATTCATAAATCAATGCAATGCAACAACTCAAAACACAACTAGCAAAGCTATAAAACTACACAAACGAGTACAAAAGCAAAAATTTAACCTGAAATTTGAGTTTTTAGCGAGCACAAATTTAGCACATACCACACACCCCAAACTTAAATTGTACATTTTCCTCAATGTAAAAGCAAGAAATAGAAAGAGCAAGAGGTCAAGTACTCCCCCTAAGTTGGTTTTGACGGTGATGGCCGTGAGGATGGTTGGGGACCATTTATGACTATTAATACTCAATGCTTTGTTGCGACGCTCGGGAATCTGCCATATGAGGATAACAAAAACACTCAAAAACAAAAAAGAAGCATTAAGGAAATAAGTAGATAAAGAACAATGGGTTGCCTCCCATCTAGGGGTGGGCAAAACCCGATCGAACCCGCTCAAACCGCCCAAACCGAACCAACCAGACCGGTTTGGGTTGGTTTTTTTATTGTTTTTACACGGGTTGGGTGGGTTGGTTGTGTAGGCGGGTTGGGTTGGGTCGGATTATGGGTTAACTCTTAAAAACCAAATAAACCCACCCGACCCAACCCGACTATATTTATGAAATTTACAAGTGTTGTGATGTTGTTTGGAAACTCTTAGAATAATATTATAAGACTTGAATGGAAAGTATTTTACGAAAAATAATATAAACAAATATACATTAAGCACAAAAAATTTTCTTTATTTCATATAATTTAATATCAATCTATCCAAGTAACATTTTAGGGCATGAAGTATCAAAATAATTCATATTTGTTTGTTCATTGCAACTATGAAGACCAAATATAATATTTTTTTATTGTTTTTACACGGGTTGGGTGGGTTGGTTGTGTAGGCGGGTTGTGTTGGGTCGGGTTATGGGTTAACTCTTAAAAACCAAATAAACCCGCCCGACCCAACCCGACTATATTTATGAAATTTACAAGTGTTGTGATGTTGTTTGGAAACTCTTAGAATAATATTATAAGACTTGAATGGAATGCATTTTAAGAAAAATAGTATAAACAAATATACATTAAACACAAAAAATTTTCTTTATTTCATATAATTTAATATCAATCTATCCAAGTAACATTTTAGGGCATGAAGTGTCAAAATAATTCATATTTGTTTGTTCATTGCAACTATGAAGACCAAATATAATATAAGTCACGAGTTAATTATAAATCCGTCTAACCCGACCCGTTTACTTTAATCTTTATTGACAAGTTGTCTCAACCCGACCAACCCAACCCAACGCGACCGATACTTGATTGGGTTGGGTTGGGTTGGGTTTCAACCTTCACACGGGTTGGATTGGATTAAATTATGATCAAACCGATCATGTTGGGTTGTGTTTGGGTTGAGATAAAAACTGACCCAACCCAACCCATGCCCACCCCTACTCCCATCCAACGCTTCTTTATAGTCTATAGCTAGACTTTGTCCTCTCTAATGCTTATTCAATCTGATCCTCTAATCGCATTTCCTCCATGTTTTAAGGTACAAAAGGGTTTAAAATATGTCTTTAATCGACGCCCATTCACCTTAAACTCTTTCTCTGTCTATAGGCTTTTGATTTCTACTGCACCATGAGGAAAAACATTAATAACAACAAAAGGGTCAATCCATCGAGAATGTAATTTACCTGGAAATAACTTGAGGCAGGAGTGGAAAAGAAGAACTTTTTGTCCAACAACAAAAGCTTTTCTTGAAATCATTTTATCATGGTACGCCTTTGTCTTTTTCTTGTAAATTCTTGAACTTTCATAGGCGTCATTTCGAATTTCTTCAAGTTCATTGAGTTGAAGCTTTCTTTGATCACCCGCCACACCTAGGTCCATGTTGCATTGCTTGACTGCCAAAATGACTTGTGTTCGAGTTCAACTGGGAGGTGACAAGGCTTACCATAAACTAACCGATAAGGAGAAATGTCAATCGATGTTTTGTATGTTGTCCTATAAGCCCAAAGTGCATCGTTGAGGCAGAGACTCCAATCCTTTCTATTGGGATTTACAACTTTTTTGAGGATGGATTTGACCTCTCAATTTGACACTTCGACTTGCCCACTAGTTTGCAAATGGTAAGGTGTAGACACTTTATGGGTGATGTTGTATCTCTTCAATAGGGCCCAGAAAGAGCGGTTGCAATAAAACGTCCACCATCACATGGTGTTCCAAACCTTGCAAAAATGTTAGACTTAACAAAATCTACAACCACTTTAGAATCATTAGTTCCTGTGGCCCTCGCTTCTACCCATTTTGACACATAATCAACGGCAAGAATGATGTAAAGATTACCATAAGATGAAAGGAAAGGTCCCATGAAATCAATGCCCCAAACATAAAAGATTTCAACAAAAAGTATAGGTGTTTGTGGCATTTGATTTCGGGCTCCCAACGTACCAACTCTTTGACATTTATCACAAGATTTGCAAAAGAGGAATGCATCTTTGAATAGGGTGGGCAAATAGAATCCACTCTCAAAAACCTTGAGAGTCGTCCTCTTTGCTCCAAAATGTCCACCACATGCATAGGAATGACAAAAAGGTTAGTATGGAATGAAATTCATTTTCAGGCACGTACCTTTTTATCAATTGATCCAGATAATGTTTCCACAAGTACGGTTCATCCCACACAAAATATTTGGCCATTGCCTTGAGTTTTTTGCCTTTGAGCAATGGTCAAGTGACTTGGAATTTTCTCAGTGACTAAATAAATCACTATATACGTATACCAAGGAGATGTATCCGTGACGTATAGCAATTATTCATCGGGGAAGCTCTCTTGCAATGGAAGAGTTTCTCATTCGTGGATAAGACGGCTGAGGTGGTCGGCCACAGAATTTTCACTCCCCTTTTTGTCATTAATCCCTAGGTCAAACTCCTGTAAGAGGAGTATCCATCTAATGAGCATTGGTTTTGCCTCTTTCTTAGCAAGCAAGTGCCTAAGAGCTGTATCATCAGAAAATACATTTACTTTAGTGCCAATAAGATATGAACGAAATTTCTCTAAGGAAAAAATAACTGCTAAAAGCTCTTTCTCAGTAGTAGAGTAATTAAGTTGGGCATTTAATAAGATATGAACGAAATTTCTCTAAGGAAAAAATAACTGCTAAAAGCTCTTTCTGAGTAGTAGAGTAAATAAGTTGGGCATCATTCGAAGTTTTTGATGCATAATAAATAACATGTGGTATCTTTCTAACTCGTTGCCCTAAAACGGCTCCCAATGCAAAGTCACTCGCATCACACATCAACTCAAATGGCCTATTCCAATCTGGTGGTTGAATGATTGGTGTCAATGTTAGGAGTTCCTTCAAACTTTCAAATGCCTTTCAAAAATCTTCATAAAAAATGAAATGGCACCTCCTTTTGCAACAACATGCATAATGGTCTTGCACTCTTTGAAAAATCCTTGATAAACCTTCGATAAAATCCTGCATGTCCAAGAAAAGAACGAATCTCCCTCACGCTTGTTGGAGAAAGTAAAGAACGAATTAAATCAATTTTAGATTTATCAACTTCTATCCCCTTGGAAGAAATGACATGGCCTAACACTATGCTTTGATCAACGATAAAATGACACTTTTCCCAATTAAGTACTAGGTTAGCATCCATACATCTCTTAAGCACAAGTGTGAGATTTTTCAAGCAACTATCAGAGGTATTACCATAAACACTGAAATCATTCATAAAGACCTCTGTGATGCTTTCAATATAATCGGAGAATATACTTATCATGCATCTTTGAAAGGTTGCGAGAGCATTGCAGAGACCGAAGGGAATGCGACAGTAAGCAAATGTGCCAAATGGGAAGTGAATGTTGTCTTTTCTTGGTCTTTCAGAGCAATAACAATTTGGTTATAACCTGAATAACCATCAAGAAAACAATAATGAGAATGACCTGCTAATCTTTCCAACATTTGATCAATCAAGGGTAAATGAAAGTGATTTTTCGGGTTGCACAATTAAGTTTTCTATAATCAATACAAACCCTCCAACCCGTTTGGACTCGAGTTGGTACAAACTCATTCTCTTCATTCGTCATAACTATGATTCTGAACTTTTTTGGAACAATTTGGACTGGGCTTACCCACTTGCTATCTGAGATGTGAAAGATAAAACCAACGTCTAGCAATTTCAAAATTTCTTTTTTCAGAACCTCCATCATTGGAGGATTCAAGGGACATTGTGGTTCTCTTGATGGCTTTGCTCCATCTTCGAGCAATATTCGATGCATGCATATGGAAGGGCTTATCCCTTTGATAACGGCTATTGTCCAACCAATAGCTATTTTGTGCTCTTTAAGCACACAGATAAGCTTATCTTGTTGAAGTGTTGTAAGATTCTTTGCAATTATCACATGTAGTGTTTCCCCATCTCCCAAATATACATACTTCAAATGCTTGGGAAGAGGTTTGAGTTCTAAAGTGGGGGCCTACATCATCGAAGGTAAAAGTTTCTCTTTAGATATCAGAAGAGTAATATAGGAGAAATTATACCTTGGTGGAATACTCGGTTGTAACTCAAGTGATGCCACAGTTTCTACAATATCCTCACACAATTTTAGATTCTTGCTCAACCCGATGAGATTGTTAACATCAATGCTTTTAATCAAAGTGGTATCCAATGCATCTTCATTTGTTAATTCAAAAAATTTTTGTACTAATGAATCCATTATATCAATTGAAAAACAAGAGCGTACTTCACTAGGATACCTCATTGCTTCAAAGATATTGAAGCGAATAATTTCACCATCAAACTCCATTGTCAAAGTACCATTATATACATCTATCTTTGTACGCTCAGTCCTCATAAATGGTCTTCTCAAGAGTAATGGTGGCGATAAAGATGTTGCTTCATCTTGAATGTCAAGAACATAGAAATCTGTTGGAAAAATTAATTGATTTACCTGCACCAAAATATCTTCGAACACACCATTTGGAAATGCATTAGATCTATCAGCAAGTTGAATAATAACACCAGTTTCTTTAAGTGATCCTAAATTTAAAGAAGCATAAGTAGAATATGTATTGATACTAATAGATGTTCCTCAGTCTAGCATTGCTTTTTCAAACCTAGTGTTACCAATAATGCAAGGGATGGTAAAATTTCCCGGATCCTTACATTTTGGTGGAAGTTTTCTTTGCAAAACTGCTGAGACCTTTTTCCCTATGCTTACCACTTCATTACCTTTTAATTTACGTTTTTTAGTACACAATTCCTTGAGGAACTTTGTATAACGGGGCACTTGATAAATGGAATCCAAAAGTGGTATGCTCACTTGAACTTTACGAAAGTCTCCAATATTTCCATCTCATGTTCATCCCTTTTGGACTTTGCAAACCTGCTAGGAAGCGGAGAGGAGGGAACATTAGTATGAATACAATGTTTAGAATTTACCTTAGATCCCAAGGTTGGATTCGTATTTTCATCTTTCTCACATGCTAAGTTCTTCTCTTGCGTTAACTCCTCAACATGATCTTTCATCTTCCTTGGTGCCTCTTCTAAAAGCTTTCCACTTTTTAGTGTCATAGCACTAGCATTTTCTCTCGAGTTGATTGCTTGAGAAGGAAGTTTTCCCGATCGTTGAGCCTCCAATTTACCCACCGTGTTGGCCAATTGACTCATTTGTGCCTCCAAATTCTTAATTGAGGTTTTTATCTCTTGTTGAAATTGCACTGTACTAGAAGCTAAGGAATTAACCATATCTTCAAGAGACATATCTGAACTTTGAGACGGAGTTTGTTGACGAGGTTGAGATTTATGAAATGATTTTCTCCATAACTGAGATTAGGATGATCTCTCGATCCGGGATTATATGTGTTAGAATATGGATCATAACTATGTCTCTGTTGCATTGGAAATCCCCCCAATGGCATTCGCTTGCTCTGAGGCTCCTTCTTGTAGTGTCGGGGCATGCATCAGTAGGATGTCCCACAATAGAACAAATCCCTCACACTTTTGCTTGTTGAATTGTCCCAAGTGCTATTTGTTGTACAAGAGATGTAAGACCGGCTAATTGTCGTGTAATTTGAGAGTTTATTCCTATCTCACTTACTTGTTTAATCGGTGCCTCTTCTCTACTACCAAATTGTTGTGAGTTGGCTGCCATGTTGGCTATCAAGTCCTTAGCAACTGTTGGTGTTTTATCCATTAAAACTCCTCCACTAGCTGCATCAATCATACTTCTCTCCACGGGAGGAATCCTTCAGAGAAGTATTATAGAAGTAATTGCTCACTGATTTGGTGATTTGGGCAACTAGCACAAAGTCTCTTGAATCTCTCCCAATATTCAGAGAGATTTTTCCCTTGAAATTGTCAAATGCTACATATTTCTTTCCTGATTTTTGTAGCCTTTGAAGCTTGGAAATACCTCTCCAAAACGTGTTTTGTATTTCATTCCACGTGGTAATAAGACCGGAAGGCAAATAATAAAGCTACTCCTTAGCAGTATCTGCAAGAGAGAAAGGAAATGCTACAATTTCACTTGCTCTTCCGATATACCCGTCGGTTTCATGCTTGAGCAAACACATGAAACTCCTTCAAATGTTTATCGGGATCCTCTACCAAATCCATGAAATGTGGGGAGTAGATGAATCATTCCGGACTTAAGTTCAAATCCCACCTCTAATTGATGATATTGAATGCATAGAGGTTGCTGAACAAAAGTTGGAGCTACAAGTTCCTCTAATGTTTGATTTGCATCTGCCATTTCGGACTTTATGTGTTCGGACTCACTTGAGGATTCAATGCTCAATCGCCTTAGAAGTTCAATTGGAGAAATGTCTTCTCCACTTTCCGATGTGTCGGCTTCTTTTCTTGATCTTAGGTTGTAGTGTGTTGTCGGCTTTTTGCTCATTCACAACCTATACGAAAAAGAAAATGACAAAAATAAGGAGAAGAAAAACAAAAAGAAAATATTACAATTAACAAATTGATAGAACAATCCCCGGCGACATGCGCCAAAATTGATACGTTCCAAATAATTTTCCTTACTTAGCTTAAATGTGTTGTCTTAGATAGTAATATGGCAAGTAGGGGTCACTTCCCGTAGAGGATTGGTTCAATTTAATCAATTGCACACTAGAAAGTGAAATTAATAGTTATATACGAAATTGATTAAATGGGGAGGGTTTGGTTCGTTGAACTAAGGAAAGTAATAAATTCAAAATGGAAAAGATTTGAATTTTGAAATAAATAAAGTAGTTTTTGATTAAATATGTGAAAACGTGATTGAGGGGTATTTCGTTACCACGAGAATGATTTTCCTATCAATTACCACAATTTGAGAATAATTACAAGCTCAATTATCTCAATCTCTTCTTACATGTTAGTTGAATAAAACAAGCTCTTTACTCAACCATACTCATTAAACAACCTAGAACAAGCTCTCCAGATTTAATTAAATAAAAGCATTACAACAAAAGAGAATTAAGGGTAAACTCACAAGCTCGGTTTACTCACTTAAGTGTTAATCCACATACAATCAATTGAAAATTCCTCATAATCTATTGAAATGTAATTGCTACAACATTTTAGAATAAATAGTTATTACGTACTATATATCCCAAAATAGCATTCATTGAAACAACTCAATCATTTAGTTGTACACCTAAACAATCAAGAAGAACAAAAACAACATTTTAAACAATGGATTAAACACATTAATCAAGAGAACTATAAAGCACAACATAATTGAAAATCATAACTCGGGTTTGAAATCACCCCTAATCATATATATGTTTAGTTATCCATTAAATACTCAAAAATAACAAACAAATTCTTACGACATCATAGCAAAATTTGAAAATTATATATAAATTAACTTATAAGTAAAAGAATAAATTTTGAAAAGTATAATTTATATTGATGAAAATGAAAAAAAGTAAGTATTTTTCTTTTACATAAAAAATAAGTTATTCTAATATGTTTGAGGATCACAAGTTACTTAAAAGTAAATTTACTTGTTTTAGTTTAGGCAAAGATGATCATAGTTTGTTTAGTAAAATGGATTACATGATATCGGGGCATTGACGAATAATTTTAATTTTTTTTTTATATTTTTGTGTTCAAAATTGTATATGCAATTCATGTTGGACCAATTTATTTTCAATAAGAATTGTACAAATGGACAAGAGAAAGAGTGTTCAAAGGTTAACGTGCTATCTTAAATGGTTGGAGAAATGAGGTTTAAAGGTAAACACAAAACTCAGAAGGTTTTGAGTTGGAATCTCATTCTAACTAAGGATGTGGTTCCCGAAGTTCTAGCTACACGAAAATCATGAACAGAGAGCTTTCCCCTCTTTCTATGAATCAACAAGACAATCATTTCACACTAAGTCCAAAAATTACTACAAATTTGTCAAATTACATGCTAGTCATGATTATGTAAAAGCTTAAGATTACTTTCACCTCTAGCTTAAATTAATTGACAATTTCAAATGTATACAAAGTTTTTAGATTAATCATAGATTGATAGGTAGAAATATTTTTCTCCAATTAGAATCTTAACATCCATCTTGTTGAAAGTGTTATGATTGTTTTAAATCTTCTAATAGATCTAGCAATGAACACAAGAGAGTCATCGAAATGATTTGTGTATTTAATCCTAAATTTGAGGGGAAAAAAACTAAATTTGTTAGTACTTTAGGTTATCTTTCATATTGAAATAAACATATACATTTCTACTACCATAAATCTTTTAAAGATAAATTTAAGCATTGATTCTAAAAAAAAAAGGTCAAAACCTAGAAGGGTCGAACTATGTTCTTTTTATTTTCTAAAGGTGAACCAATTTTACTAATTCTGGTTAACCTAATTTTCAAGTGAGTTGGCCTGTTTCAAAATGTTTTCGATTATGTCCATAGAGTTTGATCAGATTTTGAACCTATTTTCAATTGAATCGACCATTTCAGTACGATTCGTATAACATTAATTATCACCAAAAGCAAAATAGGAGTAAGGTAAGCACATTCCATCATAGTTTTCAATTTTCACCTTATACAATAAAAATGATAAATTGGCATTAAGCCCTTGTTTGAGCTCCATCATTTGATAAAAAGTGATTTTGGAATAGTGTTTTTTGAAGAATGAGTGGTTAAAAAAGTAAGAAGAATTTTTTAAATTAATCAATAATAATATTTAATTGAAAGAAAGTGTGATTGACAAAAAAGAGAGAAAAATAAATTAAATTTAATGGGGCCAAACTCTTGGCAACTATTGAAGGACAAATATGAAAAATTATATAAAACAAGTAAACAAATTGGTCTAAGGAAATATAGAAAGGCGTGCAAATTGACTCTTGATGAAGATATAGAATGAAAAATTTGTTTTATATGTGAAATCTGACCTCGTTTAGATATAAAAAATAATAATTAAAATATAAAAACTAAACTGTTAGTACCATCTGATTCTTTTAACAAGTTTGTTCTTTTAGGATGGTAATCCAAGACTCGATAACTCGAACTATTGCACATGGATGATTGAATTGACCCTATCAACTTTGTTAGTATAAAATAAATGATTGTACTACATGTACATGATTATTTACATACATATGATGTGGTGGGATATGAGTGGATACAATTTCTTCAACAAAAAAAAAAAAAAAAAACTTCATCACTCTCTTTTTAACACTATGTAAATCATTATATAATTCCATCATATACAAGTCGCATTATAAAATAAATTTACTAAATAAATGCACTTCTCTTTGTACTGTTAAAATTACAAGTATCAGGTGTAAATTATATTGGCCAAAGTGTGAGAAAAAAAGTGGTAGAGAAATTTGGCATGTGCTCATTAAATTGAAATATTCGGGTAGACTAGTCTAACTTTGATCGAGGAAATGTCGATCAATCCTTGAACCCAAAGACATTATTACACCGAAGGAAGAACAAAAATCCAAAACTTCTGATTCAAAATTCTTAAAACTCATCTCCTCGTGATTGATTTTTATATGAATATATCAAGAAACCAAGTGTAGTGTGGAAATAATCATAAAATGAGAAATTCTATCAGTCTAAAGCTCAAACTAATATTCAGATTCCTATATTGATCGATTACCCATCTTAACAAGATTGACATTTCAAAATGAAACTTCAAATCTCAATAGAATAGCCATGGAAACTGAAAACTGTACCTGCCCCTCGTGATCATTGACACCTTTACCCAGGACCAATGCCCTGACTTCGAAGAAAGCGTGTAATCCCAAATTTCTATTGAGTAAAGAATGTACAAGGAAACAACTCTAAGAAAGAATTCTTCATTTTTTATTCTAACAAGGCCTTCAACATGAAAAAGCTCAGGCTTCTCTAGGGAACATAAGTAGAAAATGTATAGAAAACCAATTTTGCACACTTAAGAAACAAAACTCCATAAACTGCCTTGTAAAAATGGGAAGCCAAAAACCTGCCTCTGGCAACAAAAGAGACACCTCCATCTACCTTGCATCAAATGTCAAATAACAGATTCGAATTTATACAGAAGCATGAAGAGAAAAATATAATATGGTACTCGACTGCATTGTGTAGCACAATAGATTAATTTCTTTTTCTTTCTCAATGGTGATGTCCTTTTAAAATTTATCAAATATCCATATGCTTTTCAACTCTTGACACATTTAACAGGGATTCAACGCAAAAGGATCCAATTTTGATTTTCATGAATAACGCTAAAATTCAGCTTCAGAATAAGGAAGATCTCACTGTAAGTCCATAAACATAAACTCAAAGAGAGAAATATATTCTCACTTGCACAAAGGCAAATAATCAAATCAGCAATGTGTAAATATCAACCAATTTTAATTGTAAAAATTGCACAGGAGGGAACTGTAGTTGGCGGATGGTTCGGGGTTGGGGCCCCCGGGGGTGGGGTGCAAAGTCCAAGTAACAAAATAACATATGTTGATACACAGGAAACTAAAATAAGTAAATAAAGAATAATTGAATGCTCGAGGAGGTTTCTCTCTGCCTTAGATATATACAGGAAGGCCACACAATGCTCTCTTTATCCTAAAGCAGATAAAATGGAACCGATTTCCAAGGAGAGTTCATGTAAAATTATGGTTTCTTTACAATAGAGATATAATGCATGGTGATGTAGGCATTTCCACCACTTAGCCCAAAATATACAGCTCATGGAGGAGGTACAATCCACCCTATATCAACCAAAAGCAAATACCCCCTCCACCCCAAGCCACTTCCTTTGGGTTTACCTTGTTTCAAGCATGCTCCTACATTATATGGTCTTTCACTCAGCATACAACAAAGTGATTACAAGTTCACTTTAAACTAATATGAACATGACTGAAAAAACCAGCTACTGTTCTGTTCAAGATAAAAGACCAGTTAGATTAACAAATTGAGTTCAATTCTATTTCGCATCATTGGACATCGTTAGAGAGGGAAGACTTTGTTTCAACACAATGCAATTCACCAGCATGAAAGCAAGGAGCACATTTGAACTCAAGACCTTTGCCTTGTATCAGGTGCATTTGTTTTTTCAGGGACTCGAGACATAGAATATTCATAAATAGGCTGT